>JAKTUB010000310.1:0-47343 GCA_030556465.1 Metschnikowia picachoensis | reverse complement strand
TTTTTTTTTTTTTTTTTTTTTAATTTTACCACCGAGCGTGTCCCCGCTGAAAACATTCTTCCAAAGAGGTGACACATACACCCTTATCACGAAACCAGTGGCGGAGTAGCCAGCCAGCCCTGGAACGTTCTGCACGTCCTAAAACGTCTGCTGCAATTCGGGTGCGAACTCAAAATTGTCCTTGCGCCGCACCAACCAGCTGCTTTCGTAGTCAAAGTACTTATAACTGGAGCTGACAGTATTGTCACCGTTGAGACCTGCCAAGATCGAGCGTGCCTTGGGCTTGTCCTTACAAAACCATTGCTTGGTCTCTGTATTGAACACCCACCCGCGCCGTGACAATTCGCGCGCAGCATGCCACTTGGATAACGGGTCTTGTGCTTCATTATAATAGAAACAGAAAAAAAGCGTGTCGGTGTCAAATTTGCTCATGAGCTGCGCCAGGTTGAGCTCAAACATTGGTTCCTGCGGGTAGTCGACTGACGATGGGTGCACGTTTGTAGGATTGTACTGACGCGGCTTCTCCAGGTCAAAAGAGTCCGGGCAATTGAGCAAAGAGGCCTCGAGCTGTACGCTAATAGCCGAAAATGGAGGTGGGTTTGTGAGCCGCGCGTGTGCAAGCGCAGCCACGTCAGCAGAATTGTCCCAAAACACAGATTTGCGTTGTCTGTGAACGGGCAGAGAAGATTCCGGATTTGCAGCCACACTCGCTGCCACGTTAGCCGCTGGCTTTTTCTCGAATTTTTCAGGGTTTGCAGCCGTTTCGGGGGTCTCGGAGGCAACTGCGACAGGCAAGGGTACCGGTGGAGCTTTTGCAGGCGACTTTAGCGCGCTGGCAGCGGCCGCGGCGTGCGTCATAGCCTTACGTTTCAATTCCTCGGCCACTGTTAGTTTGGCCGGCGTGGGCGTGCTTGGCTTCGATTGCGGGTTCAATCCGGGAGGAGGTGCCCGTCCGGACCCCGTGCTTGAGGCGGCACCCGCTGCAGGGGCGCTGATTGGCTGCAGGTTCGTGGCAGCCCCTGAATTTGCCGTTGAAGGTGCCAGGCTAGCGTTGATCGAGTTTCCGATAGTAATAGTGACACGCGGCTCAGCTTTTTTCACCGACTTGTCGGACTTCTCGGCCCTTTCCTTTTCGACTCTTTCCTTTTCATGTTTCTCCTTTTCAGCCTTCTCTTTGTCTCCTTTCTCGTTCTCTTTCACCACACTTTCCTTCTCCTTCTTCGGGCTTGCGCTGGCCAGCGAGACGTCTAGTGGGTTGGCGGCCAAAGTGGGCAAAATTTCAACCGACTCATCAAGTGCGAGCAAATCATAGAATTCGTTGTACTCGACGAAGTCTGACAGCTGGTTATTCTCTACATAATAGTCCAAGTCGTCCTTGATTTCGTCGATTTTCTCAGGCTCCAACTGGCCATTTTCCAAGCCGCGGAGGACAAGCTCCAAGCGCAGCACATGAGAGTTATTTCGGTCGACTTTCGCCGCCAAGTCCGCTATCGCTGTTTGTGCAGCCGTCAGTTTCTTCTTCTGAAGGTACTGCGCTATTTCGCCCAGCAAGAGTTCATTTTGCCGAGCTAACTCGTCCAACACGTCGATTATGTATCGCGAGGCATCGTTCTTGCGAGCCTCCTCTAGCCCACGCGCGCCCAACTTGGCCTGCAACTCCAAGCCTTCGTTCGAAAACTGCTTCATTTTCAGCACCTTTTCCACCTCCTTGAATCGCTCCATCGCGTTCTCGATCCGCAGGCGAGTATCAAGCAATACGGCCTTATCGAGCTTGTTGCTGCTGTCACTCAGCCATTGCTTGACCTGATCACGTGACCGCTGCAATTTTTTTATCTCCTTGCGCAAATCGCCTTCCAACTTATCTTTTAAGCTTGGGTTTTCGGTAGCGCCAATTTTCTCATAAATCTCCTCGAACTGCTGCAAGCCCTCGTTGACTTTTTTGTGGAGCTTGTCGAACTCCTGCTGTAATTTCCGCGTGCTCATTTTTGGGGTGGTCAACGCACGATTATCGAGTGTTTAATGTGTCTTCGATTGGTGTCAGGTTGTTCTTGATGTGTCTTTGTCGAGATACTGCAGTGCATGTGTACTACGATGCGGTCGCGCGGGGCACGACCTTTGGAATGTGGAGATAAAAAAACACGGGTTTGAACATTGTGCCGGGTAAATTATTAGCGATACTGAGTTCAATCCGACTCTTCAAAAATACCACATGATTCGAAGAGTCTAAAGCCCTTTTTCAGATCTGATTTGACTGAAAATATACTAATGGGTGCACCTTTACCGGAACTGTCTACAGCATATCCTGCATATATTAATCGTGCTTTCACATGGTCAGGATCTCTCTGGCATCATCCATTTTGCTGGCAGTGAAGTAAGTGCCTCTCGAACACTTTTCAAGATACCGAAAGGCCATCGGTAATTGGAGTCTCAAAAGTACCCCCAATTGACAATCTAATTCCACTAACCCGCACCCTGGTATGGGTCACGTGATTAGGAGGCTTACTACTAACTGAGAGCTGATGAATATCGAATAGGCTGAGCGAAGTTATAATCTTCTTTAGAATCAGAAAAATGCTATGTCTGCGTGTCATAAGGTAAAACTTTCTTCTCGAATAAAAAAATCAAGGACTAGAGGGGTGCTTGCCATGCTTTCAGATATATGGATAAACCTTATCAGCGCGATCTATGTAATTGAATCTTGGTGAAACAGAATCCTTCTCTCTTTTTAGCTTGCATTCCCAAAGCTTTATGTTCAAGAGTTATCGCTAGTCATGCTTTATATTGAAAATGACTACAAGGTGAAATATCAGAATTTTTATTCCTGATTAGTCGAAGCACAAGGCATGTTTCTATATTCCATTATATGATTCTCGTAGCGTATGTCGAAAATACCCCGACTAGAAAAGATCACATTCCTGATTTGGACCTTCTCAGAAACAGCGAAACGCAATGTGAACGTATAGCTTTTGGCCTGTGCTAGACAAAAGCAACTAGTAAATCAAATCCCGTCTGGTCATCGTAAAAGAGGACAGGAAGAGCGACCGAGTGCAATCCTTAGTGAAACTCGTTATGTATATTCAATTTCTGCCTCTTTGAAAACGAGGATAGCTATTTTTGAATAGTATGTGGAATCTAGCATGCTTAAAATGGGAGATTCATGGAAGAAAAGGGTCTTTCAGTATCATCAAATTGGCCGTGGCTGCACATTTTAAGCTTATCTTTATGATCGATGAGAGACCGAAAATCAACATTCTCGTCATTACGAAGCGCCATTCGCTTTGAAACATGATCTTAATATCCATTTTCTTCATCTATTATCATCCCACAGCATTCGTGACATCAGCACGACCGAAGCGAACTTTTTGAACTACACAATTACGCATAGGCCTATATATCCACGCCCAACTCCTGTTTCAAAAACTCCTCACTGAAATGAGAGATCTGGCGGAAATTTGTCTCGAAACCGTCACGCCCGCCATAATACGGGTCCAGCACGATCACAGCAAAGTCCTTGTTGGTACGCCATTTACCAAAAATCGCCACCTGTGCCGAACTATCACGTGGCTTCATATGCATTAAATCGCTTTTATTCAGCTCGTCCATGCCGATAATATAGTCAAAGCGGGCGAAATCCTTGGGTGTGATTTGTTGGGCAGCATGATTCACAGGCACGCCGAACTTACGGCACGTGCTGGCCGAACGAGAGTCGGGGCTTTCGCCAATATGCCAGCCTGACGTGCCAAACGAGTCAATCTCGGAAAAGTGAGCGTCAAGTCCGAGCTCGTGCACCTTATGTTTGAAAACAGCTTCTGCCATTGGCGACCGGCAACTATACGTTAGTGTCTTGCTTAGAGTGATTGAAGTAATCTGAGACTAACGTGTGATTGCTGAAGACATGAATTTATGCAAAATGTATGGAGGTGATATTATGGTGAAAATCGCCGTTTATTTTCAAGTAGAAGTCATCAAGCGGTCAATTACATACATATTTCCTAGACACACAAAAGCCACCGAGATTTTTTTATCTTTCGTCATATCTGTTGTGGGGTTATCTTGACTTCAAAACATTTTCAGTGGCTTTCCTAAACGAGAAAACCCAGTCGTGCGAATAGTAATATATCTATAAAGCAGATATGCCATGAAAACACAAAATTTTCGCTCAAAGTCATAACTGTTTTCCCACAAGTGGAGAGCTCAATAACAATGAAGACTGGAGCCGAAATGTGGATTTGGCGGCGGAATGGCATGATTTGACTGCTGCACGCTCATTCGTAACTTGAATCACCAACGGTGTTGAGTGTTTGTCTGACCTAGAGCATTCTTATAAATATCTTTTTTGGTTTCTAGAAACGATTAATAACGAAACGTCAGCGTTGTGCATTACAGGCAATGAAGTGCCTCGAGTCTACCATACACTCCTCGTCGGGTCTGACCATATCACATTAAGTTTGCTGAAGCCCGCCGAGCCAGCTCTTCCAATCATCAAGTTCAATAGGAGCGAACAAACGCTTCTCCATATCGTCGTCAATCTTGAACTTCTTGTCCTCGAAAAGCATATCCATGTCTTCGTCGTCTTCAGCTTCTCTCTTACGCTTGAGCTCAGATTCTTTGTCCTTCTCCCGAAGTTCGTTCGTCGCCAAGTCTGCACACACCTGTAAGACGTCACACGAAGTGAGCTCGGCAATAAACTCGACCTGCCGAAATGCGGATGTGATGGCTTGCGGCTTGATATCGCATGTCCATTCACCTGTGCTCAAAGGTGACAATGGTGACCGTATACCCTTCTTAACCTCCTTTACCTTTTCCTCTACCCCGGCTGAATCCGAATCGAGTTTGAGCATGTTGGATAGCGCTGCAAAAAAAAATTGCTCCGGATCACTTTTTGAGAGCTCGCGCCTCTTCATCAATTTCTTGTCGACATTGCTTGCCCCAAAAATATCGCCCGTGGAAGCGACAATGTCAGATGTTAAGGACAGCTTTACACTCGCTTGTGGCGAGCTTGCATTTGGAGTTCCTTTGGCGCTCTGAGATGTCGGAATCTGTGGGGTAGATATACTGGTTGGGGTCTTTATAGCGTTAGCCAACGTCGCAGGCGTGGCCGTGTTCGCGACGGGCGTCGGTAAAGCAGTGCTAGCCTTTGCGGATTTCCGTCTTGAAGCCGCTGGCTTCTTTGGTGCCTTTTGTCCTTTGCCCGATCCTTGGGCCGGCAGAGATACCGTGTGTGGTACAATCGGACTTGAACCAACTACCTGCGCAGCACCCGCAGAAAGGCCTGGCCTTTGAGGTTGCACATGCGCATTGGGATTGTTCCTCGCGTACTGTTGCTGGTGTTGCTGAGGCTGCTGCTGAGCCGTGGTATTGATTGGCAACCCTTGAAGCATTCCATTGTAATTTTGCGGCATTGGCTGTTGCATAGCGCTATGTGAAGCAAATTGCTGATTTGAAAATTGCCCTGCTTGTCTTACTTGCGGTGACTGCACCGGTGCAGAAATAGGCTGATTTTGTGACTGGGATCGTGCTTGTTGCATTCTTCTCCGCATGAGCTCCTCTTTCACAAAGTCGAGATGTTTTTGATATTGAATTCGGATCTTTTCGAGTAGATCCGGACCAGCAAGATAAACACCAATTTGAAGATTATCAATGATATTTTTAGTCATATTCTTCATCTGAATCAAGCGCTTTGTTCCTTCAATGTTTCGCGTGAGCACGTAGTAATAACTCAAAATACTGTCAATATTGGAGTACTGCTGAGTTATCTTCGCCATGCTTTCTTTCACCTCAAGTTTTTCCTGTTCAGATAACAA
The DNA here is from genome assembly GCA_030556465.1 of Metschnikowia picachoensis. Classification (NCBI taxonomy): domain Eukaryota; kingdom Fungi; phylum Ascomycota; class Pichiomycetes; order Serinales; family Metschnikowiaceae; genus Metschnikowia; species Metschnikowia picachoensis. The sequence goes on along the minus strand of JAKTUB010000310.1, from coordinate 41,539 downwards.
CATTGTCACATCCTTGAGATGGACACTATTCCTTGCCACTTCTTCGAAGAGTGATCTAAGCTTCATTTTCATTTCATCAGTCAAAACCGGCATGACAGAAGCCATTGATCCAGGTGCCATCCTCTGTGGTACCGCGTTATTGGCTGCTAAAGAATCAGCGCCAATGCCTTGCGCCGATAGACATCTCGGTTGCGCGTCGGAGGCAGGATTTTGGGCCATCATCGGATTCATGGTTGGCTGGTCAATCTGCTGCACCGTCGGCAGATGTAGCTGGGCAGCGGCATGCAAGCTTTGCGGAGTCTGTTGAATATACCCGTTCCCGCCACTAGAGGTGGGGTTTAGTTGCTGCAGGCGCTGCATTTGTTGCTGCTGCTCTTGCTGCCCCATCCCCAGAGACTGTGCCATCATTTTTTGCTGTGCTTTCCAGGCATTGAGTTTTTGGTGAGAGATGAATTTGCGAACGAAGTTTTGCTTTTGTGCTGGGTCCAAATTGGGCTGAATTGACCCATTCTGCTGCAACTTATTCAAAAGCGCCATCGCCTCCGCGCTGTACTTCACGAGGTCTTGCGAAGTGATCTGAAAATTCGGCACTTTCACTTGTTGCTGTTGCTGCTGGTGAGGCGCTGCCAGCTGCAGCTGGTTCTGCATCCCCATAGGATTTTGCATTGACTGCTGCGGTGGCAGCTGGCCGTTCTGAATCTGGTTACCTCGGAACGTTGACTGGTTGGGTATTTGTGGCGAGTTTTGCATATTCATTGTGTTGCCTTGTGCTTGCATGTTGAGATTCATATTTCCCATGCCATTCATGTTGTTCTGGTTGTTTACAATCCCCGCATTGTTCATGTTGCTCACACCGTTCATGTTATTCATCTGTCCCATGTTGTTCATACCATTCATGTTGACTGCGCCCATATTGTTCATATTGTTCATATTGTTCATATTGTTCATATTGTTTATATTCGCCATGTTGTTCATGCCATTTGTGTTCGCCATCGAGTTGATGGCCGCCATATTGCCGTAATTCAGGACGCCGCCTCTACTGTTGAGCTTCGCTTTCGCATTCGCAGCATTCGCGTTCCTTGCTGAACCCATGCCGTCCATGTTCACGCCATTTACGTTTTGAGCAGTATTGGGCCCAAAAGAGCCGGCGCCGGCACCTGAAGCAGATAAATTATCGACCGCATTGCCGCCATTTGTGCGACGCATCTGCGTCAACTTTTGCTGCTGATGTTGGCGCACAGCCAATTGGAAGTGAGCATTATGTACCTCCTTGATTATGGGCATTGCGCTTGAAGGTATAATTTTCTTTTGAAGACACTCATAGATACGCGTCCAAGTGTTTACGTTGGGTGGTAGGCTTGGCAACTTACTCAAGAGTGCAGGTGGAATTGGGCTAGTCCGGATCATTTGTCCGATCTGCTGGATCTGTTGCTGCGTTGGCTGGAGTCCCTGAGGCATCTGCTGTGTATTCTGCTGCTGTTGCTGCTGCTGCTGCGGTGTGTTGCTCACCAGAGCCAGGATCTGATGATCCTGCGGTCTCTTCTGCGCATACATTGCCATGTTTTGGCCAGCAAAATCTGCCCCCACACTCGCCCCGCTCCCGCTGCTGCTGGGCACAACATTCCCGGGAGCAACTATCTGTGGGTTTTGGGCAGCGGCAGCAGCGTTGCGCATACTCAAGCGTAATTGTGTCACCTTTTGCTTGATAATGTTCAAGTACTCCTCCTTGGACGCCAGTTTCAGGAAGGTATATTTTTCAAATTCCTGAGCCATGGCTAGCGCCTTCTGCTCATTGTAATTTGTCGTCTGAATCTCCTTGAGAGTTGCCGCGAGGATCTGGACGACCTTTTGCCGGTCAACCATGCTGTAGGAGGAGTGCCATGTTCCGCCCATCCGGGCGTTCTGCATCCCATTCATAGGAATATTCAGGGGTAAAATATGTTTTTTGTGGCTTAAAGCGTGTTTCTCGGCGGGTAATTTGCTGTTTTATATATGTTATGTCCGGGCAACGTTAATGTATGGTATGCCACGAGGCAATTTTTGGGAATTGGTAGATTTCCACTTTGGCGGGCCGATAAGATTTGGCTTTAAGGGACGGTCGGGAAATTTTTGCGGCGTTATTCCAGAATTCGGTCCGGTGTTTTCTGTATATACGAATTTCTGGCGATTTGGAGGAGTGGCAGATACACGACGACAGAAGAAGAAAATCGGAATCAGTGAGTGAGGCCGGTGTTTCTGGAGTAGGCTGTCTTTTTTTTCCAGAGCGAACCTGAACCTCCCGTGTGTGAGGACCCAATGTGAGACAAGGGGGGGGCGAGCGGGGACAAATAATGATGCCAGTGAAGAAAGTAAAAAGTGTGCTTTTGTGAGATTTTTTTGGATCTGTCTTCAGAACCAGTTTTTAGCTATACGCATGATTATGACCGAGGCTTGAATTAGATAGTTTTTTTACTGGAAAGGGCGGCACTTCCTGACGACCACTTGGGCGCCTAGTGGTTGCAAGAGAATGGAATCCGCGATTCGGGGCCCAGCTTGGGGCTATCCGCGCCACAGATTCTAGGAAGTAAAAAAAGGAAAACGATTCTGATTCAATAGACCCACATAATACCAATCCTTATAATTCAAAAAAGAATATTGATCGAACCCGACCGTCAATAAATGGGGATGTGAAATAGTACGATCTTTATACTGGTGTGTTGAATTGCCCCCAAAGACAACCGTGGGCCTGATTTGTTCGTGGCGCTGGGAAAAAGGGCCATTACACGGCTGAAATTCGCATAGGTGCCAAATTTGAGCGCGTGCATGGGGCGAGCAAGGCGCGGGATTTTCTTTTTTTTTTTTTTTTTTTTTTTTTTTTTTTTCAGCTGAACAATAGTCCTCAATTTCAACATGAGGAAAAACAGGAAAGAATAAACAACAGACATGTGGTTATAGGTGCAAGGAGAAAGTATAAGCGAAGCAAAAGTACTGAGAAATTTTGTGAATTGCAAGATTTGATCAAACCTAAGAATGTATCAATTCCCGAAAATCCCCTTAATACCTGCCGGGCCAATGCATATGTAGTCATTTCCTAGACATCCCTACTGGCCGCTTTAGTTTTCTTTAACGATGTATGATGCAACAGCAGTGCGGCCACATTATGTGGGAGAACCTAAACTAGCCTGCCCGACACGGCGAAAATTCGCAGAGCAAGTAATCAGCTGCCAAGGACGAGGTCAATGCGCTGACTTTCCATGAAAAATTGCTGTTTTCTCACACTAAACAGAAGAATTTGTCATGCCATGAAAACCGGCCTGCAAAACTTATGCTGATGGCTGTGCGCTAGGTGTGGCTAGTGCGAGCAACCGAGCGATCATTTGGGGTCCACAACACACAGGCCAGATATTATATTGTGACTCGGCAGTATAGACACAAATCTAAGGCGCACTAAATTGAGACAGGAAATAGTACCGGACAAAAGAAACTCTTTGATGGGTTCGATCATTAATTCGAAGAAATACTCAAAATAGATCAGGGTCTTCGCCGATCTCAATGATGTCGGGTTTCGTTGCCCGCGCCTGCAACAATAGGACTGTGTGTTGCGGTCCCCGTCTGTGCAAACACAATTCATGATTGTTTTTTTTTCTTTTTTTTTGCTTTCGGGTTCCTTGACGTACAAAAATAGATAGTCTTTTGTTGTTGGCAGGTATATGTGAGCTTTTAAGAATTTTAATGCAAATTACGCACCGCCATAAACCAGGGAAATGTTTTTAGAGGGCACGAACGAACTCATACTCCCAGTTCACAGCACGATTCGCGATCCAAGTAGGGCCAACAAAGAGATCTCAAGAAAGGCGCTAAACAATGGAAAGATAAGATGAGAACACCTCGAGTCTCCAAAGTTGGCAACCTGGTTCAAAAAAACCCGTTAGGTGAAGAATTTCCCGGGAACGAACGGGCAGTGTAGTAGCTTCAAGAAGACTGAGAAGAGATTCATGCACGCGCTCTCCTGGACGGATCCCAGACAAAAATTGAAAAATGGCGATTAATCACAGATTTTCTCTTCCGAAAGGTTTGCAATGTGAGCCCAAAGTTCTCACTTCTTTTCTCTGGCCCATTAAAGCGGACCCGTGAACAGAAGGTCCTTGTCTCTCAAAATGTATCAGACCCCCAGCAACGAATGCGTGACCAGCTTTCCTGAGTCACCTATTTGTAACATGAAACGAAAGACCCACCAGAAGTTACAACAGCAACACACCAAAAGTTGATGTGTTTAATTGAAGGTGAGTCAGTTCGCATCATACTCTCCGCCATTTCAAAATCGCTCTTACTTTCACGTAGACTATCTGTGGGATGGACTCTAATTATCGAAGAGAAAAAAAAAAAAAAAACTAATATTTTGGCGTCTGCACATCGGTGTCAATTCCAGAAACGCTCCACTCGAAGTTTAATTATCAAGAGCACAAAATATCAAAAAGTGTTCCCGGAAAGATGAGCCCTCTGCTCGGTGAACGAAATAATCCCGAGATGGTCTGCGCCTAGACATGCGGCGAAGTTAAATGGCTCTCTTTAGGGGATGCCTGACTTTCTTCTTATTTGGAAAGTCTGTATTTTATCAAAAGCTCACTAAGAAGATCACAGTTCTCTCTCATCTAGAGTAATTGGGTCACTGTGACTGTATTGAAAATCGTATGCCGCTTTCGCTGCCGACTGGAAGAACAGAAAGCTCCATCCTCTTGGGGATCTTCAGGCTGCGCTATTGGTATTAGATTTCTCGAACATTCTTGTTGATGTGTTTCTACTTTAGAATACCATTTTTTTCTAACCTCTGCATTCTTTGTGGCTTGATGTGAACCACTAGAGCCAGCTTGCCTTTCAGGAACGAGTGACCAATGCCCTGTAAGGTGTTCCATTTACGCAAGTACTGTGCATTGCTTGGCAAGCACCTTCTATTGTTAAGGCCAGCGTGGCTGGCCACATAAGAACAATGGAAAGGCAGACTCCATTGTCTGCCTTTACTATATAAATGTTGACTCTCCCACCATGTGGATTAGAGAACCAGACTGGTTTTACTAGATGATCTACACAATAAACATTAGTTAGTCAGACGCTCAGAACCTGTCATGCCCACAATAGAACTCTATTTAAGCATAGATTAATACGGTGAAATTGTAGTTTCCGTATCACGGCAAACTTTTGAGTCTTCTTAAATGATTCCAACGTTTGGAGGAGGGAATCTGGGCGGGTACTTTTTTTTTGCTATTTTGCAGCCACGTCATTGAAAATCATTCAGTGTCTCTCGAGATGTACAGGTGTTCCTGCATGGGTAATACAATTTAGCCGGCTACACTGCGCGACATCGAACGCCGCTAATTGGAGCATTCTTTTCTTCTGAATATGCACCTGTGTCATTCTTGTCAACATTGATTGTGATATTGCACTTCAGAGGTGGTACTGGTTTAGTGTTAGGTTCAAAAGCGAATATTACTTTATACATTTCAGGCCAAAACAGCCGACCATACACGAATAATCGTAAGACGGACGCTATTGTCACTTTTTTTGTGTTAACAGTGATACCCATATAGTACACCACAGAGCTCAAGATTAGCCTTTTTAACACATTATCTACTTATCACTTGTCAGTTTGTCAGAAATTACAAACGCCGCGTACTGAACACTGTATATATTGCTTGACAATACGCTATATATTTGGTGAAAAAATAGCGCTCCAATTCATTGGTCCAGCGTGTTGCCATGAATACTAAAGGCTTCCTGGCTCTTCTAGCAGTATTCGCCCACAGTAACAGTAATCTAAAACGCTCCCGGGTGCTGTAGGTCGTGGGGAGTCGATTCCAAAGCATTAGCAGAGCAAATAAATTCAAGGCGCTACTAATTGCAAGGTTTACTAATTGTGTGAAGTGTCAAGTCAAAGATGTTTAACACATCGAACACAAATCACGAATCATAGCCGACTTCTAAAATACAGGTTAAATCCACATCAAAGACCACAACCCCTCGTCATCTTATAAAACTATAATTGAAAAAGATCATGAAAACTTTGTTTAAGGCAAAAAAAAGGCGTTTTCAGTACATCATATATTCATGTATAGTTTTGTGGAGAACTATGTAAGCAATTCTGGCTCCCAGTTCTTGATCAAGTGCATCAAGCGAAAAAACAGCCTCAAACACCGTCTGTGCTGGTGTTTTTGACACCATACATTCGCTATTGAAGAACATAACTTCGGTTTCTAATTCTAAATTCGATCGATTCATATCGGTATGTATTTCCGTGGTACCTATTCACAACAATGACATACCAAATCATTCTTGGGTACTTTTGATAGATAATTTATTCTGTGAAACCATTCCTGTTGGCGCTTATAGAGCTACGCAACCCTATATTTTATCCATTCTTCAACTACTCGCAATGCGAAATTGATATATATTTCCTATCACCACATCTTCTCAAAACGCCCAAAAGAACCTATACCGTGGCAAACGTGCGCTTCACGGCACGCTTGTCTTCATACTGGCGCTGCTCTGCCTCATCAATGAATTCGGTCTCGTGGTGCATCTTCCATTGAGCTTTTTGGAACTTCAAGCCCTGTGTATTGTATCCCAATTGGCGTGCCGCACTTGAAAGCTCACCCCGAAGCTGGGACTTCACGCGGATTAAATGCGTACGAAGCTTCTCATCACGCTGAGCTACCAACTCCTTGGCATTGACACGGATCACGAAAAACAACACTTTGCAAATCGCGGCCAAGTGGATCAAGTTGCCACTCAAGTGCGCGTCGCTCGTCCAGATCTCGATGAAGCGCATTAACTGTTTCGTGTACGAGAATGGGAGCACCAAGAGCGCGTCCTCAAGCTGAGCGGCACGTATTTTCAACAACACGCTGAGCACGTGCTCCTGGCCCGTGATGCCATATGCCTGCAAGATCGCATTGGGTGCAGGTTTCGACGGCGCCACGGCAGATTTCTTACTGTTGAAATCGCGGAGCTGCGCCTGATAAAGGTCTTGGGCCTCAAGATCGGCTGTACCGATGTCAAGCGCTTCCATCAACTTCTCACCAGCCTTCAAGGTCTCCATAGTTTGTTTCGAGACCTTGGCATCACCGTCTGCGCCTTCCTCGCCCTCTTCATTCTCTGCTTTTTCGCTGTTTTCCGCGTCTAGTGAATCCAAGAGCTCAGTTTCATAAAGCTCGTCCATTTCCTTCTCGCGCTCCTCCTCTAAAAACACTTGGTCGGTGGTGGCCGACCAGAGCCGGATCAGGTGGTCATGTGACGTGGTCACAACGGCGGTGCCGCTTTTGCTCACGCAAAGAGCCCACACCTCGCTTTGATGTGCAGGCAACTTCTGGATGCACTGAAACTTATCGCCGTCCCAGTATTTGACCATAGCATCTTTTCCTGCACTGAAGAAGTTGTGGCTGTCAGGAAGAAAGCGCACCGCCATCACCGAGTCCAGGTGACCAAAAAGCGACTTGTGGCAGTCACCGAAATCAAGCCCCCAAATCTTGATATTCTTATCGGCAGACGATGTGATGAGCAACTTGCTGTCGTGTGAAATGTCGATCGAGAGCACGGGCAACTTGTGGCCATAGAGCGTCAAATAGAGTTTCAATGTGTCGAAGAATACAACTTGCACGTTGTTGTTGAGAAGCGAGATTGCCAAATACTTGCTGTCAGCGGAAAGGCGCACGCAAAGGACCTCATCTGTGAGCTGGAGTGTTTGCGTATGTGCTAGCTTCAACGTAGACACTACAGCCAGAGTGCCGGCGACCGGCTCTTGCACGACCTGGAAATCCCAGAACTTCACCAGCTTGTCATTGCCACCAGTCACCAACTTTTTTCCATCGGGCGTGACGTCCATCGACCACACCGCCGCACCAGGCTCGTCCTTGCCGGCAATTTCATGTGCGTTCTCAACACGGTCGATCATTGTCAGCGACGCCAAGTCGTAGAGCTCAAGACTGCCGTTTTTGAAGCCTACAACGACCAAAGTGCCACCGGGTAAAAAACGGCAACACAAGGCATAACCGCCCTGGAGCTGGAACGTACGCAAAACGTGACGCGTGCGCACGTTCCACACCTTTAACTCGCCATTCAGCGCCGTAGCCAACAAGCGGTCGTCGTCGGACATATCCATCGCACGGATGTCTGTACGGTGGCCAGGAAGGTCCACTAGGTACAACTTCACGCTATTGAGCTCGGCTGCAGCTGCCTTTTTGAGCTGCTCCACCACAGGCACTTGGCGGTACTCAATGCAATTGTTTGTCAAGGCCACCAAGAGCTCTAGCTTGCGCTGGTTGTGTGCAGGAACCCATGTTACGGAGCGGATTTTTGCCACGGCACGCACAACCAGCAACGGCGTGATCAACATACTAATCTCGGAATCGCGGAGCGACTGCGAAATCTCGTCGTCGTCGAGCCCCCTCTCACGCAAGCGCTTGGTGCGCTTCGCGATACCCTTTTTGATCTCGTCCGCCAGCCGCACGCGGAAAAGCTCGCACGTGCGGTCAGTGTTTTGCAAGTAGAATACCTCGTATATCCCTGCGACGTCGCGCACATGCGTGAACTCAATATCCGTGCACCGGGCGTTGCTCTGTTTCTCGAACTCACCCCTGGCGGCTATTCTGGCGCCGTCGTCACGTGACAAGTCCAAATCCCACACCTTCACCTGGTCCTTGCTGCCACACGTCACCACTGTGTCTTTGTCTGGGTTCACACCAAGCGCCCAGCATTCGCCCGAGTGTGCCAAGTGCGTCTCGATGCACTGCTTCGCCTTCAAGTCCCATAATTTGACGAGACCATCTTTGGACACAGATAAAAGGTAGTCTTCTCCTTCCTCGGCGACAGCTGCGGTTTTCAGCGGCTCGTGCAAGAGTGCGGTGCCGGTGATTTGCGCCTTGTGACCCTTAAGCTTGAAGAGCCCTTCTTCAGCGACTAAATCCCATACGATAATCGTGGAGTCCGCCAGGCCAGAAACAAGCCTAGTTCCGGTGGAGTCAAACAGTAACGTAGACACCGCGGACTTGTGGCCCGAGAACAGGAGCATAACAGCTCCCGACGTCATGTCCCACACTCTGATTGTGCCGTCATTTTGACCCAGCGCCATGATATTCGTCTGTTCATGGTACGCCAAAACCGCGATTCTCGCTGGCGCCAGCGATGTCTTGGCATTCAGCGCGCCAGGAGTCAACCCATCGCTCAATCTTTGCAAGATCTCGCCAGTCTTGATATCCCATACCAAGATTTCTTCTAGCGCCCCAGTAGCAACACGCCCGGCCGATTTGCCCAGCTGTGTTGCCGCCGGAGGAAGCCATATGATATTACATTGCGACGCGATCACGCCAAACACCGCCTCTTGCTCGTAGCGATCATACGATTTGACCATCGTAGAAGTGTGTTATAGATGTAGTTAAATCGACTCGATACGTATAAAAAACGGTCTATATTTTTGCCGCTGAAAAGTGCCGTCCTTGTCTTTTGGGAGAAAAATAGATATGCTACTCGCGTTTTTCACGGCGATGAGTTTTTGGTGCGATGCGCATCGCCGGCCAATGGTGGGTGCATACTTAAAGGCTGGGGCATGCCGTTGAATGTGTGAGTGAAGATTTAACGTATATAAATATACAAAACTTTCAAAACTCGATATTTTGACCTGTAAATGTGATTGAACAAGCTGACATCGACTTGTGTGTTCTGCGAATATCTTATTGTCGGAAGACGGCACTTTCCGGACTGCATATTGCCAAACATGTTAATAACCACCACATCGATCGATAATGTATTTTTTTTTGTTATATTTCGGTCTCTAAAGTTTCATCTTCTCTTGATACGCTTACGATGTCAAACGGTTGACCAAAGAGGGAAACTTTTGATCAATCGTACACCTTGCGACCAGAAACTCTACTAATTGGCCTGACGCTAATCTCATAATACAACTAAAAATCAGATAAATAGTGATTTTGAGCTTTGCTGCTTCTCACGCGTTTATATTCCTCTCGTCTAAGACTGATTTCCTTTCGTGCCTTTTGGCGGTCTTCACACCTCAACTCCGCTTGCTTTATACATGGACTTTTTTACCTAGCCCTATTTGAGACGATCAATTTAATCAAAGCACCATTCATGAACGAATGATGTATGAATTGGCCAATCTACGGACTTTCCTTGTTGAGGGTGTCTAAGTATTTCCCGGAATTTACCGCCGTCTTGACAAGAATGCTCACGAAGTGTCTCAACCCAGATACTTTCGTCGTGGTGAAATGTGAGAACTCCGAGACAACGGCACTTTTGGATCAAATATCAAAAAAAGCTATTTTTAAAGAAGTAAATCGTATTCAAAGGGATCCGCGGCTAAACGGTCAAAAATCTATACCGCTCAGTATGTTCTTTTCCTTTGGTCATGTACTGGTACGAAACATAAGCACTGAATCGCACGACGTAATTCTCTGGGAAGGCGTGGCCCATAAACCCAGCCAAAGCTGTTTTCGGCGACTTAATAGCCTGGTGATTCTGAGTACACTGGCTGGCTCTAAAGCTTGTCTGTGGTTGTATTTCTCGGGAAGAGTGGAAATTTAAAAAATAGTAAGGGGCAAAAATATTGCCTTCAGCCAGATTCGAACTGACGATCTCCTCATTACTAGTGAGGTGCCTTACCAACTTGGCCATAAAGGCTAAGAAATCCTCTCCCGGGGGTGAGTCGAACACCCGATCTCAAGATCACAATACAATTACAGTCTCGCGCCTTAGCCAGCTTGGCCACCGAGAGGATTACGTCCTAAATTGTTCAATTGCACTAAAAGAATGACATGCAGACGGGTTATCAAAAAACGTTACGTCGCAAACCCCCGCTGAGATCGGGGGGCTTCATTGCTCAGTCTTCTAACCTGACGTATGCAGGTTTTTTGTCTATAGATATATAGATTTTTGACCGTTTAACCGCGGTTTCCTGTTAATACGATTTGTTTCTTTAAAAAAAAGGGGATCTATTTATCCAGACGCCGGGAGGCAACAGAAGGCACTGCCTTCTAACCTCTTCCGAATAGACAATTGAAAAAGGCGTTGGAACAACTAAATCCGGACAAGTTGACACTACCTATATAGCGGCTAGGATAAGGAGGAAGACCAGGTGTAGCGGACAAGATGTTTACTCAAATTACACCTACAAAGCCGCGGTTCGATTTCACGGTTACATCAAAATTTAGGGAAATAGGCGGAGAAGGGGCCCGGATGGTTATACTGTTGCTGTTTTTATCACCAAGGCCGTCAAGAAATCCGGCAAATGATCGCTGTGGTGTGCCGGCCACACACTGATGAGAGAGTCCTGCAATGTCATAATTGTTAAGAAAGAAAGATTGGTGGGATCACAAAAAAAATGAAAACAAAAATAAAAAAGGTCACCAAGGCTGCCCAGGGGTCCCTTGAAACATGTAAGCATCGGGCATTTCTGCCAATCTTTTTAAAGTCAAAAGCCAGAAAGTTGCTCACTGTATATGAAGTACCCAGGGGTTGGTGATTATTTTTCTGTCTAGAACTGCGTTTTCGGTTTTCGAATAGTCACCTGTGAAATTCTCCAAATTAGAATATGACCATGTATTATGTGACAGACGCATTGGTGAACAAACATCATTTCACCATATCGCAAATTACCGTCAAAACTACGCAAAACGTAATATGCATTCGAACACTATTCTTTATGTTTTATCAAGGGTCTGTTCTGGCTAATGAGACCAGTGTCTCGTTGATACCAAGACTGTGCATCAAAATCGACGCACAATTCGTTCGAGCCGCTCGAAATATTTTGCACTGCCGTTTTTCTTTGTTCTATTTACTTTGTTTTGGAAGTTGCGGCCTGAAAATGCTTCTAGACTAATTTTGTTTTTAATACATGGCATTTGTGATATCATAGTGTTTCGTGTCACTAACAGAAGATACCACAGGGGCCAACAAACCCTACAGATTTATGAAACAGCTCGATTTCATGAAACGGCCGAGACACACATTCTAAATATATAAATTGACGTTTTGTGGCAATTTTGCAGCCAAGTCATAAGCTGATTTGCCTCACAGGACTCAGGAATTATGCATGACTTTGCAATGCATTGTAAGCGAGCAAAGCATGAACCCCAGAGTTATTCATGTAAAGAATTGTGTGTTTTTTCAAATTATTCAATATTCGGATGATCTTTTCAAACAGCGAGAATGAAATGAAATCAGTTATACGATAAGGGCAATTCGAGAGGCAATATTGTCCGCTATTCGATACTCAAGCATATACACTCTTGAATGTCACAAAAATGGGGAGATACGTTGGAAAAGAAAAAGCAGGAGCCAAACTGTGTATGATAAGAAGTTTGGACATTTAAAAAAGTCACCTTGTTGGTGAACGAACAAAACACTTACTGCTCAGATCTCCAGAAGCTCAACCCATGATATATTGCCAAGAGCGCAATGTCAACAATACTTTGAAAAAGAGATTCAAAATACGAATGGAATTGGTGGAACATTTCACCCTTGTTGTTGGCTATTTGCACTTAATTAGTATAAATATATCGCCTATAGGAGTACAACAAAGTTTAAAAGCACGGAGCGGCTGACTTTAAAACAACTAGTGGCACACCCTTTTGGCAATGGAGAAGAATAAATTTAGGCTTGTGGTCGAATTGGACAGCTTCCAATTTGCAATTTCAACTGATCGAATTCCTGTTTAGCCTGTGCAGACTGCGATTCGAACAATTTCTTCATGCCAGGAGGAACCGTTTCTTTTTCTCTCATATACTCTCGCCAAACCAGCCAAGTGCGCTCCAAACTTGAACAGTTTTCAAATACTGTTTTATCCCAGCAATCAACTGTGCCGTCCAGACTATGAAGAGCCAAAATTCTAACATTAAGCTCTAGCATCTTGAAAATCAATGATTGACCCAGTACGCTTATTGCTGTGTAGCGTTGCATTTTTTCTGCCGAGTAAACCATCGAATTAAGCATGTGGCGTGCAAACCTGATCTGAATGTTCAATTCTTTTCCCCTTCTGCTGCATTCCTTTTCAACGAAAAACTCGATATCAAAAAATCGCTTCCAGAATTCTGCCTTTTTTGAAAGAAAGTCACCATAGCTGAAGGAATTTTTGCAAACATACAGCCTCAAATCTGAAATAAGCCACAGAATGTCCTCTTTTGCTATTTGAACTTCTAAGTGGTCTGTTTTTGACGTGTTATTGCTCATAATGTCGCTCAAGCCAGATATTTCAGCATTGGGGTGATCTGCTTCCGGGCTTAATTTCTTGACGCCGATCACGGATGATAAGAACGTGAACAACACCACTCGATACCACTTCATATCAAAGAAACGTCTTAGCAAAAATTTACTTCATTTTAATTGAGGTATGGAAATGCATATTTTATATATAATTAGTTTGAACTGGCCACGACATCGGGTTAAATCTGTAGTGTAAGGAAATGAAAAGAAATAAAACCATCTAGCTTCGTTTTTTTTTGAAATTGGACTGCGAAGCCAGAATTAGGCTGTGTATTTGGCTTTAAGTAAACATAGTGCCAATTTCATACCCATTGGCTTCTTTTTTTATTGTTGTTTTTTCTCATTACTGAGCATTTTATTCGTTGGCTTATCAAGGCAATAAGATGGGGGGTTCTAGCAGGTAATGATTATCGCTGATATTTCTTACAGTGATTTGAACATTTTTAGAGGCCGACGAAACATTTTCGAAGACCAAAAAGTTTTTTTTCCGCCTTTCATTTGATTTTCTTCTCTACGCAATAGGCAAAGCAGGCTCCTTCCCTATGGCAAGCCAACTCAGAGAAGATAATTGCATCCTCACTATAGTGATTTCAAACTTGAAAAGGAGCATTGATATTTGCGGTTCGAATCATCTCGAGTAAATATTCATGTTGAGACTGGTGTTTGACTGAATTTTTCGACTTCTCCTGATCGTTCATCTTCATGAATTCATGAAGTGTTAGTTCCCGCGTTTTCTCAGAGCACAATTTTCTGGGCTACCGTTTCTGGAATAGACTGTTCAACTCGGTCATCTCGAGGTAATCTATAAGCAACCGAGCTGAACTGATTCTAAGCTCCACTCGAAGTAAACAAAAACTTACAGACGCTGGCCGCCTTTGGATATAGTGCCCTTTCAAACTAGGAGTCGAATTAAAGAGACAGACTTGGTACTTTTCACTGATCTGGTGGCAGCAAAAAGCGTCTGAAACTTTTATTTCATTTTCTAATGTTAATTATTCCTTCTCTTGGCCTGTGAGAAAACAAGTCCTCAATTTCAGCAGCAGCCTTTTTAGGCCAGCTTGTATTATCTACCAACAAGTCTCGAGCGCCAGAAACAATGATTAGTCAGGATTCTGAGGCCATATCTATTGTGACATTCTTTCAAACATTTCCTGAGCCAGCAATGTCTCTCGCGATTATTTTAATTTATGAAGCCCAAAATTTGAAATGGTGAGCAAAAACTTTTCACTACTCTAGATGGTATACGGTGAGCCGTTCCTGGTGTCTGATCGTACCCGTTATATTTATCTTGTGGGATCTGCGCGCGTATATTGAGCAGAATCAGAAATGAGAATCCGCTACCTGATATTAATTTTCGATGTCAAAAAAACCTTGAAGTCAAGACAGAATAATGGATACACGACTCGATAAACCCCTGAAGTATTTCAGAATGAAGCCTTCATTCAGATTCTGATTTTTGTCGGTGGTGTCAATTCAGATACCCCAAATCCCATATACTGAAGGCTAGAGGCGTTTGGTATGATGAAGAGAAAGCGAATTACTCATGCTACCCCCTCGGTTTCCTTCTTCTCGCTGACTTTTAGTGCTTTTCCAATCATGTTTATTGTGTTTTCGGCTTGATTGCAGTGTGTCTCAAATAGTATCTGCAAGCACGGCGACACATTCACTTGGTTGTTGAATAGATGCTTCCAAAATTCCAAATAATGCAGATCTATACTTATTTCCTCATGGATATCGTGTCGTTCGACAATTGCATTTCCGTTCAAGTCGTGTAAAGCCGTGAGCCGCACGTTAAGTTGCACCATACTACGTAACAAATGTTCCCCTGTGTCACTTTTCCCAAAACACTCAAGGGTCTTTGCAGCAGTGGCCATCACATGCATCATATGTTTGGCGTGCATGAACTTGTTTGCAAGCTTAGGGTTCGGGGGTTCAATTCTGCTTATTATGCTTTCAAGATTATTCATTTCATGATGTAGTTCGCCAGCACGCCTTCCGAAGGTAAAACTCGTAAATCCGGAAACATGAGCTAAAGATTGTAAAATCCCCACGAATTGTTGTAGCCGATCTGTCAATACTAGAATTGCCTCTTTTTGCGGCTCCTCTGCTATCCGCTTGTTGATACGTGTATGGGTACCTTTCGCATCTGCATTTCCTATTATAACCGAGGTGATTATACATGACGTGACTAGAATTAACTTGATTTCAAGATTTAGGCCAGCTTTCATGCTTAGATTTCTAAAGTCACAAAATTTGGCCACTTGCTTTCATTTGTTGAAAAAGGCATGTATTTATAGTACCTCGCTCATCTCTTCAGTATAACCCTCTTACAGTAGGAAATTTACCATGATATCAAGATTTTTTTCCGTGAAACGGGAAAATTTCAGGCCCAATGTGACTCAGAAATATCGTTTCAAGTTCTCAGAGGCAAAACCTGATAATCTTGATCGCCGTGTTAGACCTTACAATCATTTCAAAGCAGTGGGTACGCTTAATGACGATGAATAGAGGATCATGAGTTTGGCTCTCCATAGCGAAGGGCTAAAATTCTTTGGACACTCTAATATATAATATTGATGATCTTTTCGGGGACTTCGGCATGATTGAAATTGTGCCATTTCGTGAGCCAGAAAAGTACCCACATGGCTCATGCCTGTCCCCTCTATGAGAATCGGAACAAAATCAAGTTTACGTGACCAACAGGTGCAAATAACAAATGCCCACGTGCATAAGAGTGTTCCAACATCGCTCTTTAGACAACAAGAAAAACTGGGTGCACCAAAAGAAGGCAAGAAATCTTTTCAATCAAAGCGAGCAATAAGATTAGCATTTTTATTGCAGAATAGAAAAATCATTATATCAAAGAGGTGTTTTCCCGATAAAAAAAACGCCCCATTTAGCGAATGATAACGAGGCGGGCGTTGTCATTGTTATTGTATGAGGTCGCACTGGCTGGAATCCTAACATCCAAAAGCTGACCATAATTACCAATATGACATATCTTGGCTGAATCGATGAATATACATCATCATCTGAGGCAATGCTTTTATCATATACAGGAAACGCTAAAGCTTATAAGTACACACACACCTATATTACGCAAAAAAAAGCTTTATGTTTCAACCTTATTATCCCGAGTACCCCTGTTTCGGTCCTTGAAGGTCAGGACCTGAACTTCAGGCGGAATTCGTCTCAGATTATAGGAAGCCCAATTCAATCTTCAGCACTGTACATGCTACGGTCTCAAATCTCAATGATTAGTCTCAAAGTTCATGTACTCCCACATTTATCCCACAAGCTTCCACCTGTTCATTTAATTCTATACGATTGATTCTTAATGAACCAAAGCCAAATTTAGTCAGACCTCTCGAAAGTTTTTGCCATCAATTGCAGTTCAAAAGAATTGTTGTCAATCTTTCGAGCTTTTTTCGGGCATTTTCACGTTGTAAATCAAACAACTGAATCATTGCAGGCGGCGTATTGATTTTCATATCCATATACTCTTTCCAAAGAGTCAAAGTATCTTCGAATCGTAAAATCTTTTCCGGAATGGAGTTGTCCCAGCAGTCAACGATGCCTTGCGTGTTACGTAATGCCAAAATTCTAACATTCAACTCAACCATTTTATATACTAGCGTCTCTCCACGCCCACCCTTTCCCTTGTAACGTTTCATTTTTTCAGCAGCATATACCATGGTGGAAAAGAAACGTCTGGCAAAGTGGACCTGAATTGGATTGATTTGACTTTGCAGGCTTTCGACCGCAAACTCAATATCTGCTAGTTTTTCACGAAAGCTTGTGATACGATGGAGAAACACTTGATATTCAAAAGTCTCGTCATCAGTATAGGCTTTGAGGTCTGTGACAAATGTAGTGAGATTCTTTGTAATTTCCTGATAGTCTCTTTGCACAATGCCCCTAGCTCTTGTTACTTTTGTGACATCGCTGCCACTCTTGGAAAGCGTGCCTTGGCCGCTAGTAGCCGCCCATAAGAGGGTAAATAAATGGGTCACGAAGACTGCTTGACCAAATTTCATTGAGTGTTTTTGAATCCGATACACAAATGATTCATAATATCTTCCAAACCATATCAGTATATATACCAACCAGACCCAATGGGCCTGGTGGTCCTGGTTTACGAAGATCTGATAAGTGCATTAATTTCAGGTGAGAAAACAATAAAATGGTAGCTTTTCCTATTTCATGGCGAAACCTTTGATATCCGACCATATTTGTCATGAAATTGTGGCCTGAATCGATAGCATGTAATTATTTTTTGCTCTGTTGTCGCAAAAGTCACATAATACTAAATTGCACCGGAAAACCCCCAAATATGTGTCAATAATCTTTTCAGCCGTTTTCCCCTGGTTCATCTGTATGACTGCAATTCGTGGAATTGCACAATTTTGCTGCTTATGCCGCAAGATTCAATTCATTTATGGTGTCTAAAGCATGTTGTGATTGTTCCTTGAATAAGAGACGCACACTCGTGGGCACATTTGTCAAGCGGTCAAACACCTCTATCCAGTGGCCTAAAATGTTTTGGTATTGTTTGACCATCGCGTCATAGCCCGGCATACTTGATTTCGGCACACCTTTCAGGCTGTATAGGGTCAAAAGTCGAACATTTAGTTGCATAACATAACGCAAAACCTGCTCTTCGAGAGTATCTGCAATGTAGAAATTCATGTATTGGGTCGCAACTTTCATCGCTTCATACATTTTTGTTGCAAATTCAAGCTGTTTCAAAAACTGGCTGTGAGGTATAAGCATTTCTTCCACGAAAAAGCGTGCATTAGAGATTTGCGACAAGACGATGCCTTTCATTCTCCGAAACCTTTGGAAATCAAAATCTGGTCCGTTTATGAAACTCTTCATGAATTCCACCGCCCATTCCAACAGCTCTTCCGTCTGCTGTATTGAGCTGTGGGCATTAATTAAAGAGGTTTTGAGCAGCTGTGAGATTTCTGGAATTAATGTTATTCCTGCATGCGAAAAAGAGTTTAAAATCACCAAGCCTGTCAAAACTGCTTTTGGTCTCATTTTGAGTGGTATGGGTGTTTTTGTCAATACCGAAAAATCAACAGAAAGTAGCTTTGCGAATTGCACTTGACTGAATCTCTCTGAATCTCTCTGAAAGAAGACCCATCGCCACCACAATCCCCGCAACTTACAAGAAATGTGATGAGTTTGGAGGAGCCGTTGGAGAAACTCAAATTAGGAGACAGACAAAGTCTTGGTAAGAAAACTGGATTTATTGAAGCACTTCTTATAGAATTTCAGGAACACTTTTCAACTACGGTGGAATTCCGTAGACTTTTTACCCAGGCTTTCGTTTTTCGAGAAATCAACTTATACTCAATTCGGCTTTCTCAAAATATTAGCCTTGTGGCCTTGAATTGTAGAATTGCACGAAATATTCAATTACATGCGGCAAACTGATGGGTTCTTTTTGCTCGACTGAGTTCTGACTTTTTTGCGGCATCTTCACTTGTCATCGTTTCTAGCTGGCAATAAAATCATGAAATTGCACAATTCGGGATGCGAAACGCGTTCCATTGTTTATTCGAAAACGAAGGTGGCGCTTTAAGTCAAGACCATTACCGACTCCCCTAGTCATCCATTCTACACACCCGATAAATTACCTTCAATTCTATTCCCTTTCAAATTTATAAGATATCAGTTTGATACCACTGATGTGATGTGCCACAATTCTTCGAGAAATGTCTTGAATTCATGATCCCATCTAATTCCCATCCGGAGACCAAATACACGATTACGTAAAGTAAAACAAACCTCGGGGCTTTCCGAGAACAGAATTTCTCACAGAAAGACGGAAATCAGTATGTTTTGAGCTTTGTAACTGCACAATTTCGAAGGTCCTCGCCCAAAACGGCAGTTGAGTAGATTCCCTTTCATATGGAAAATGATTCTGAATAGCATATTTCTAACCAAGACGTAATAATTCTGAAGCTTGATATTAGGTATAAAATCAGTTCTATATCATACTTGAGTAGAACTAGTAGGTGTGAATTTGCCGGGTGAAAACTCCGAGGGCTTCTCTTCCCGATGTCAAGCCTCTCACTTTCGTAAGGAAACCAGGGATGGCATTTTTTCCATCACCAAATCTCTGAAATATAGCGGAGTTTGTTTCAGTGGTGAATACGATATCAGATCATGAGAAATAGGTTTACACGATAAGTGTCTATTTTGTTGCCACAGCCCCTATGTCGCAAATAAGACCACAAAAGTCAATTTCTCATCAAAAATCAATCATTCATGGCGCTGCACTAAAGCAAGTGTCATTTACAAGAAAATTCGATCAATTCTTTGAAAATAGATCGCACCGTATCTGATCTCATGTTGCGCTTTTGAGCCGACTTCCTGGTGGCGGCCAGTAGTATAATAGTAGCCGAAATTTAGAAAGTCAGATCAAACGGTACATTTTTGGGACAGTGAGCAACTAGCTTTTCGAAATCTAATATAGTGAGCATTCCCAACAATGGAAACTGTTTTCAAGAATTTCCTTAGTTATGCGTTTCCTCTTTCAATGCAACGTAGCCTACCTACCCATTTTGAATAATATGCAGAGGGGAGCAGGTTCCGGTTTCGACTAGCTGAATATTTAAGTAGGATGAATATTCCTCATGCAAGACTGTAAATAAAAAACGTTGAACTTTAAAGACTATAATCAAGTCACATTTATCTGTTTTCGACAGTCAGACTGAGATTATAGATCGAACACCATGCTATGTTTCAAACACTGGACAATTGGGATTTTACTCATGGCTGCCGCAGCCCGAACCATTAATATTGAGGATCTCGGAAATTCTGTTGGCACCCAAGAAGCAACAGAATACCCAAGCTTGTTCAGTCAGATTAATAGTCCTGTTTGGATGCCAAGTGCACGAAAACGTTCAATTCCGGGGTATGGCCAGCTAGGTGGAATAATCACAGGGCCAGAACATTTGACAGCTCGTTTAACAAATATGATTATGGAATTGAAATCCCTTGTGCATGCAGACCACTTTGATACCCCCGTTTTTGACAGGCTGAAGTTTACCTTTGAAAGCAGAATTGCGGAATGTCTGCTGTGGGCTAATGAGAAAGAAGTACTGGACAAATCAATCTCGGCCCAAATTTTATATGCTACAAACTTGTTTCTCTTCTTGGAAGATTCTGTGGAATTGTTGAAGTTTTACTCGTCAACTAACAGCGAAGCACACAAATTGATTACTCAATTGATCCGTATCAACATGCGACTCGTGCTTCAATTTGACTCCTACGGCAATCCTGACTCGAAAAAGGATGGCTACGCGAATATGGTTGTTGATACTTATGCAAAGATTTGGGACATAAGTGACCAATTCATGTCTCTTGAAGACGTATCTTTGGGGCTCAGAGTTGCGTTCAACAACCAGATTGCCCTGGCCGAAAACACTGTTCTGATGTTAGCAAACCGATTACCGTTTTAGTTCAAATGAGAAAATCACTTATCAATTTCACTCGGTGTGGATCAGATTTAGTAGCTCAGACTAAAGTTCATGCTCTCATATGAAAAAAATATATGAAACGTTCATCAATTACTCTTAGATAATTTGCTGAATAGTGCACGCGTATACTTCTAGATCCTGTGCAGAGACATCTCCATCATCCATGATTACATCTGCAAACGTTTAGTACTTGCGAGGAAATTATCAAATTTGATAGTGTTAAAAAAAGAATTGGTATTTTTCTTCTGAGTAGTTATTTCTGACTATGAAGGCTCAAGATAGCTTGTCTCGTATCTCCCTGTAAATACTCGCCCACGCTAGGGTCATGGGGTTACCACCACCACGACCGGCTACGGGGCCTAGCACGTGACCTGCTGGGGTGATAGTCCTGAGGATCCATTCCTGTCCTAACAGATAGCTACCAAGATCAGGTCTATCATGTGGGAAACTAAAGACTGTGGCATTTCCTTCCCAAAAGAGAAACTTCTTTTTTTCGTTTTCTTGTTTCTTTTCATCACCCGTGAGGTTACGGCGCGTCTTGTAGAAAACAAATAGGTGGCGAATTTTCGCTTTCGGAGGAAACACATCAATGTTTTGGTTTTGGTTTTGGTTTTGTTTTTTGCTCTTTTGTTTTTCCCTATTCATGTATTGGTACTATGTAAGGGACGCAATCTACGTGCCTGAGAGGAGCGTTGCTCCCAAACCCCACGCTTCGGTGAGCGGTAAGGTGTAGGTCGATCTACATGCCACAAAGGGGCCTATTACTTTATTCTGACCAATTGTTTTTGATTTGGTAAGTTGTGGCTCAGAAACAATTTCCATGATTGATTTTGTAGTGATTCATATATCTTGATATCGTTTCGGGATGAGTTGCGGTTGCCGCGGGGCCATCTGCGTCACGGATTTCAATCGCCATTTGCCATCGCGTGTTTTGAACTGGCCAAGATAATAAAGGTATTTACCAACATTTGGAGACGCAGGATTTGGATCATACCACAAGCCGGGGTATTCAAGCATTATGGACTAATCTGTTGCATTCCTGCACATTATAAGGGACATGCCCTTATTAGGAAATTACCTAACCTTTATATCGGCCAGATTTCACATTTTGTGATACAGTTGTTTTCTCTTGGCTTTTGCTAGACTGCGAATGAAAAAAGGAACTAGATGTGATCAGTCGATTTATCCTTCGATTGGTATCAAAGAAATTTCGAGTCTATCAAGTGCAATAGATGAGTGTCTTTCTTTGCACGTGATCCTGAGATGGCTCAGATGGCTCTCAAGAACCAGCTACTCACAAATTATTAAAGTTGAATAATTAATCTATATACCATTTTTTTCTCTTTTCTTGAAGTTGTTTTTTTTTTTTATTTTTCGCTACTCTTTCTTTAGTTGTGGCCTACTTGCGATCTCGTGGTGAGAATCCTGGCCAAGATTTGGTGTTTTTACATCTTCTCGTGCGTTTGGTATGAGAGTTAAATGGTCATCATGGCTGTTTTTCAAGCCACTATATTATAATCTGTAAAGCGATTAAAACTCTATAGTACAAAGGGCCTCTCTGTTAAGGGCCATGCAAGAAGTGAATGTCTCATGAAAATGCGTAACTCGCGCCATATTCAGCGTTGATGTCGTGGCAAGCGGCCGGCCTTAAGTTGCCATCTCAACATCTGCGGTAGCGGCCTCAGCAACTGCCTCGGCAACTGCCTCGACCTCTGCCTGCTCGGTGTCGATAGCTTTTTGGTTCTGAGGCTGGCCTTCGATGGAGATAGCGACATTGTTCTCAGCAGGGTTGATCTCAACACCTTCGTTTGGAATGATCAACTCCAACTCGCCATTCTCCAAGAAAGAGGCCTTGATTTCGTCGAACTTGACAACCTTGTCAAACACAAATCTCTTTTCAAATTGGATTTCGTGGTTTTGATGATCCTTGATCAATTCCTGTGCGTCTTCCTTGATCTCCTCCTCCTCGTCAGACTCAGACTCAGAACTAGAAGAGGACTCGGAATCGGAGTCAGACTCGGAATCAGAAGAGCTGGAAGACTCGGAGTCAGAATCAGAAGTAGAATCGGAGTCAGATGAAGATGAGCTAGATGAAGATTCAGAAGAAGACTCGTCGGCCTTCTCCTCGTTAAGAGTCTCGGTCTTCTCCTCGTTGCGCTTCTCTGCCTTTTCCTCGGCATCTTCGAAATCGTCCTCGCTGTCTGCCTCGCTGTCGGTCTCGTCGAGAGTAAAGTTGAACTTGCCGTTAATGACCAATTCGTTTTCGTTTTTCAAGAAGTTTATCTTCAAATCCTCCTTGATAAGCGAAGGGAGTCTGAGATTCAACTTGTATGTGTTGTCGTCAAGCTCAACAACCTCGCACTCCTTCGAGTCTTTCAACTCCTTGCTCAAGTCAATCACGTCAAATTCGTCGTCGGAGTCATTTGCCTGGAGCAAGAGTTCTTCATCAGAAAATTCCAACTCGGGGTCAGTTGAGTCGTTGTCACTGTCGTAACGGTCGGGCAAGTCGAAACGGTGCTTGTAGATAGTGATGCCTTCGTCATCGGAAGACTCGGAGCTGATGTCTTCGTCAACCACAATATCATCGTCGTCGTCGTCAGAGTCGTAAAACTCGGAGTCAACCTCAATGAACACGTCATCATCGCTATCAGAGGACGAGTCCTCATCGGCGGATTCAATAACCTGCGCCAAAGCCTGTTTGAGATCTTGAATCTCCTGATCGGAGTCAATGTCCAAGTCGCTGTAGGACTCGGAATCGGAGGAGTCGGAGGAGTCGGAGGAGTCGGATAAGCTGGAAGACTCGGAATCGGAGTCGGAAGACTCCACAAAGTGGATTTCGGATTCGAGATCAGAGTCATACTCATCTGAAGAAGAAACTTCCGAATCGGAGTCCGAATCGTAGTATCTAAGCAAGTCATCGTTCACATCCCTGACGGCACCAGCAGCCTCCAAGGCGTCGATGGCATCATTCTCAAATTCGTCGTTCATGTCGACGCCATCGAAGTCCTCTGGAATCACAAAAATATCCTCGTATTTGCCCTCGGGAAAGCCATCGGAGTCATAGTATATCTCGGAGGCGGAGTCATCGTCGTTGCTCTCCAAGTCAAAATCGTATGTTCTCTCGTCGTCCTCAGAAGGGGCCAATCCGTCATACTCACTTTCGGATTCGGCCTCAGATTCGGTTTCTGGCTCCTCGATGAACACCTCTCCAGATGGTTGTGGGTAGTGGTATTTCGAGAATCTTCTGCTGTGATGAGGTCTGCTGTATCTCTGAGGAACGTAGTCGTAGCTGCGGTTTTCGTAGTGGCCTCTTCTCTCAGCACGGTGATGTCTCTGATAGCGAGGGTTGTAGTCAGATCTGTAAGAGCTTCTGTGAGGGGAAGCTCTGAAAGACTTTCTGTTGTATCTGGATCTGTTGAATGACATGTTTGTTGTGTGGTGCTAGAAAATCTGGATATTCTTAGTAAAAAAAAATCAGAAATGGCTAGCGGAATGATTCGCTATTTAACCTAAAAAATGAACAAGTCCGTTGCGAGCTTGATGAGATGTGCGGCTCAAGCAATTTCCCAATACAGCACACCCCAGGTCCAACTTCGCGTGAGCACGCGCAACACCCGTGCCTCCTGCAGATTCAGAATTTGCCATCGCGCTGATCGAATTCCATCGTGTTCGATCGCGCGTCCATGGAAATCCATGGAAAACCGTCGAATTTTTGGCTGCAGAAACACGCGTCAGCGCGTAGCCATGGGTCAATGGATTTGTGGAATAAGGCCATGAGCCACTATTAGTTTTCACATAAATGTTGCAAGATTCTTGACTCCGTGGTTTCACATGATTCTTTCATCAAGAAACATAACTAAATTTTTGGTGTGTAAGGGAACCAATCTTAACTTTAATCATGAAATTTTCGTCATCTCACGCGCTAAGTTCTGCGCAGATTGCACAAAACAAGACAATTTCAACCTGGTGATGACAATTACCCGCCCCGCGCGCGCGAGTATATAAGCAGTGAGCCCCCTTAGGAACCCTTTTTTTTTCGAACCAAATCTCTTTGCCATTTGGCTTAGATCAAGTGTAGTATCTGTTCTTTTCAGTGTAACAGCTGAAACGTCATCACTGATGACATCACCTTTATTGCTATTTTTGGTTTTTTCGTCTCGGGGCTCGATGGGCTTGCTCACACTCCGGGGCACAGTGTCGTTACCATTACACCTTCGGTTTCTGACGCGAACTTTTAATCGTTCTCTGTGAGGCCACAGATCACGGGTAAAAGTTGTCATTATTGATTTTCGACATGCGAAATCTCGGACGTGCTTTGGACGTCTGTCAAATTTCAGAAATCTTATCGCTTCCAGGGGCAAGCCATTCGATCGTTCGCGTGAAAATCCTGCACAAGGGGTCTCAAATGAGGTTTGACACCACCTAAATTCTCTTTAGCAACAACATAGATATTTATTCCAGCTGCACAAAGATAAACTCAGCAACATAACCGTTAATGGCTCATGGCAGATAATGATCTGGACACGACGTCCCTTTCGTCGTTTTCTAGAAACGAAATTCCTCTTTTTCCAGTGATCAGAGGCGAATCTGTGGCCAGCGTTCATGACTCCGTAAAGAGCTCCTCGCTTCTGGACTTGGGTTCACACCCTCTTTTCGGAAATCGGATTAAAACTAGAGTATACGAAGCAGGTTCCGGGCCTGGCTCATTGGGCCTGTCGCATGCGAATACAATCCAAAATTCTGCGAGTCCCAATTCTACTGGACACATTTCAAGTTTGTATGCTAAAGATGTGGCCTACGAGAACGTGGAAGCGGACGTGAGCGAATTACGTCGATCCACAAGCTCTACCGAAACTGGACTGGGTGAGAATGTATCGCTAGACTCACGGATCATTCGCGCTATAGGCTCCAAATTGGCCGTGGGCGGGAATGACGAAATACTGGATTCTAAGACGAAATACAAGTACGTTGAAATGTACAAGGACGTCTCCAGAAAATTACAGTCGGAAGAACAGGACACTCGGCTGGTGTTTAATGTGTCTCACCTCGATGAGTTTCACCAGTTTGTCACATTGTCTGAAATCAACCAAAAGATCCAGGATAAGCTAGCGCAGCACGAGCTCTCGGGCGAGCTGAACGTTCTTCCTGTGCTAGATGCTAATGACTTCCACAAATTGTACAACCCGGAATCTTTGCCCGAAATTGTCGAGACCAAAAGGCGGATAAACACATTTCCGTGGAAAAGGCGAAAAAACCAAGCAAAACAAGATGAAGCGAGTAGTACGGCCAGCGGGGCGTCAAGCCTGTCCTCTATTCCGCACCAGCGCACTTATCTCCACCGTAAGCTCGAGGTCAGACACTTGCAGATGATATCCATGGGCGGAACCTTAGGGGTGGGCTTATACCTCAATGTAGGTAAGGCATTCACTATTGCCGGTGGCTTGGGCACAGTCTTGGCAATGCTACTTGTTGGCCTCGTGGTGTGTGCCACGGTGATTTCTTTTTGCGAAATGGTCACGTTTGTCTCGGTTGTGGACGGTGTCTCTGGACTTAGTTCCCGATTTGTCGACGAATCTTTTGGTTTCGCAACGGGGTGGCTCTATTTCTTAAGTTTTTCGTTCGGCTTGGCTGGTGAAGTCGTGGCACTGGTGATCATCATGAGTTACTTCCCCAGCATGCAGATTTTGTCCAACGCTGGCTCCACAGCAGGGTTTGTCACGTTATTCTTGGTGATTTGCATCGCCAGTAACATCCTGAGCGTCCGAGTCTTTGGCGAGATTGAGTACTTCACAACTTTACTAAAAGTCATCATCACGTTTTTAGGAATCGTGGTCATGATAGTGGTGAATCGCGGTGGAATTGGCGACAAGGGCGTTCTTGGCTTCAAGTACTGGCAGTATCTGAAGTCAGATTTTGAGCACAATCTCATTTTCGGCCCCTTCAGGCCTACATTCGACCTTTTCAATAATGGCACAGACTCGGAAAGTGAGGGAATTGGTGGGAATACGGGCCGCTTTTTATCCTTACTTGTGGGAATAGTTGTTGCGGCGTACGCTTACAGTGGTACGGAAATCGTGTGCATAGCCGCGTGCGAGGCAAAAGACCCACGCAAAGCACTTCCCTCGGCGACAAATAGGGTTTTTTGGAGGATCCTTCTTTTCTACTGTCTCTCGTCGTTTGTCATATCGTTGAACATATATGCGGGAGACCCACGTCTTCTCCGCTTTTACAGCGGCACTACGGGCGTACAGCCCGACCAATTCAACAACAATTACGCCATTAATTATGTCGGTAGTGCACACTGTGGTGATAGGGATCTGATAATTGCCGGCGTGGGGAGTGGTCTGCAAAGTCCCTGGATCGTTGCGTTTCAAAGCGCTGGGTCCTGCAGCTGGAGTAGTGTTGTCAATGCTTTTTTGTTTGTCTTTGCGCTTTCATGTGGTAACTCCCACTTGTACGTGAGCTCGCGTACGATATACTCGTTGGCGCTCCAGCGAAAAGCACCTGGTTTCTTGAGGAAATGTAATCGGCACGGTACCCCTTACTATGCAGTGCTCGTGGCTGTGGTGCCGGGACTTTTTGCCTACACCTGTGTATCGCTGCGTGCTACTACCGTCTTCCAAAACCTCACAAGCTTGATCTCCTCGTCCGGTGTATTTGTATGGTTTGCCATGTGCTTGTCGTTCGTGCGGTTTTACTATGGACTCAAGCATCGGCCGGATATAATGGACAGGAATGACAAGGCATATCCCCACAAGTCGTTTTTCCAGCCATACAGTGCGATTTTCGGCCTTTTCGGCTCTGCCGTTATCTTGCTCGCTGTGGGATATGTTGTGTTTCTAAATGGAAATTGGAATACATGGTTCTTCTTTTCCAGTTATGGTACACTCATCTTATTCGCAATTCTCTATGTGGGCCACTGGATTATAAAAGGAACTCGCATCTCGAGCCTTGAGGCTCTTGACTTCGATTCGGGGAGGCGAGAAAAAGACATTTATATATGGGACGGAGGACGAGAGTACAACTTGCGGAAGGTCAAAGATCTTACACATAAGGTCTTGGATTGGATGGCGTGACTTTGACTTTCTTTACATGCTTCAAACTCAAAGAATGAGTGATTTTCACCTAGGAAGCACTTGCCGCTTAGGAATTCTCTTTGTAGACTTGATTTCGAGACGTGGCGAGCAAAGCAAGCCAACCCGCTGTGATGGTAAGTCCATATGGCCAAGTTGAGTGATACTTTTTAAAGTGATTTGATACTATGAAGTGCCTACTAGTACATGATCCAACGTAAGTCGCATTAGCCCAAGGTACAACTGAGAGGCGCGTGAATAGCTGCCTATCTGGCTCTCGTTAATCTTAACTAGATCAGCCCAGAGTTGCGGATAGATGCTCCCCAATTCAAAAGTAAAAGAAGCTCGTGGAATAGGCCTCTTTGTGTGTATACGCTTTGATGGCGCTACCGTAACTACGTATTGCCGCTGAGTGGTTCCTCTCAAAGTTGGGTAAGTGTTTAGACGACAGACAGAGAACTCAGAACGGTGTGTATGCTATTTTTGTCCTCTTTTGCTCGAGAATAACCCAATCTTTACCCATCACCTTATTTTGCAAGTTTCATCACTGAGATAGTATGCTTGTGCCTTTCTTGGTTATCACTTACCCAGAAGTCTACCCCAGTCCGATAATTTGTTGCAAAACCCTGATTTCCGGAAAGAAGATAGTCATAAACAAAATCATTCGCGCGCAAGAAGATTAATTCAATAGTGTTAAAACACCTGCTAAAAAGCAGTAATTTGTTCTTTAAACTCCCTTATTCGGCACCTAGCAAACTAAAAGCATAAAAAATATGTTAAAGAACTTTAATATAAAGAATATCTCTTTTTCCGTTGATAGGGCTTGCAAACTGCCCTGGCGAATACACCACTTATGAGCATATTTTAAATTGGGCGCAAGTGCGTGCGGGTTCTGCAGGGACAACGTGGCGCGGCGCTCGCACTAACGAAAAAAAAAAAAAAAAGCGGAAAGAACTGTTGAATTTTGTATAGGCGGTAACGTATGTCGGATGGGCTTTGGTCTGGGCATTTACAGCACAGACATCACACAACCAATAACAATACAGTGTATATAAGATTCTTTAGGCGAGTGACCAGTGGGAGATCCTGGATCAGGAATTTCCTGAAGTAATACCATCTATGGCTTGAGTCACTTAGAGACGACTGCATGAAGTATAATGAATCATCTAGTCTAGTTCACCAAGGAAGCAACTTAGGATATGAATACCTCTGGGAAGAATCAGTCATTATACAAGAAGGTAACTTGGGGTAGTTCCTAATGATATACAGTAGTGTGCCAATAGAAAACTAGACGGGCCGTATAAGTATGTAGTGTATATAACATAGACTATATGCACATGGAGACCAGGTTCTTGACAAAGCTCCACGCAAACTGTTGGTTGGTCTGAGATCTGTCGACCTCAACAAAAATCCACCACTCATAGAAAGAAGGCACGACCTTTGAAACGCAAAAGAATTTTTTTCTTTGTGCTTGAAATTTTTTAAAGAACTGTGTTCTTTTTTTTCGCTTTTTTCATTTGTGAGTTTGAGTTCACCTAAGTCTCGAAAGCCAGATCTGCAGATCCCATCTTCGGTTGCAACCAATGACGTGGATTCCAACAGATGAATTTCTCCACGGGAGACTTTGGAAAGCGTTTGTCCCCTTTGAAAAGCACCCCAATTTGAAGAACGATAATTTCAAAAATTTGTATGCTGGCGACGAGGTGTACATTTTCGAGACCAAGGATGGAAAATGGGCCCGCGGATATACGCTTACCCGGCCATTCCCCCATGATTTCAGCATCACTTCGGTGAATTTGGATGACTTACCCGGACTGGAAGTCAAGGTGGCCGTCTTTCCCTTGAAATACGTCAAGGTGATCGACCGGCTTCCGTTAAATATGACTAGGGCCACAGATGGGTACAACAATGTGAAAGTATCCGAGACGTTGGCCCCAACATTGAAGGTACTGGAAGAGGCTGGTGGTAACGATGAAAACAGCCAAAATGGGGCAGAAACTGAGGTGAGAATGCCTAAAGAGAGTAGCGTGGCCGTGATGCCGCCCCTACCTCTCGATACATTTACCTTCACTGAGGACTTGGTGTCGGAAATCACACACGCGATGAATTTGTTGACGTCGCACATCTTTGCACTTTACTCGATCGGCGAATTTCGGCTTTTCAGCAAACTCTCGGCCGTCTACTGGGAGCTTGATGAGAACCGAGTCAAGTTGACGTTGAACACATTAACGCAGCATGAGGTGCAGGTGGCGCGTGAAACCACCACTTATTCGTTGGGCAAAATAGCCAAGATATTGGCGTCAAAGGCGGCGCGTTTAAACGAGAAATCTTACGATTTGGACAACGAAAACACCGACATATCAGCGTACAAGGCAGTGGTGGCACGTGACGGCAGGGACGGTCTGTTGATGCTGTTGCAAACTGCCCTGCCGGCACAGTTGGCCCTGGCGCAACAATTGTGTGCGTTATACCCGAAGTACCCAATCAACGCGCACAGAACGCCGCAGCAGTACACGGTGCAGCCCGAGCCCAATGCCAGGCTCGTGCACGAGCCGCCACTGCACATATTAGTTGATTTCAAGGCGGTAGAGGGCTCATCAAGCTACCAGCCGGTCGGGTTCGCGGGCATGATCGCGTACTTATACGTGCGCAACACTACGCGCCGCTTGACCGAGGCGTTCGCCGTTCACACTACTTCGGTGGATGCACTGGTGGATGTGGAGAAAATCCTGGCTGCACTTTTCCGCAATATACTTGCGCTGGAGGTCGAAAACAACCGCGTTTTCTTGGTGGCGGTGTTGACTGAGGAAATCTCGTTGCCGCCACAGGACACTTTCCTCCCGCAGGTGACGAGGGTCAAGAAGGGCGTGGCTGCGGGCGTGACCGAAATCACGCGGGTATTTTCACGCAACCAAGGCTCATTGGCCTCAGGCCGGGCACACCGGTTTGCCATCAAATTGTACGGGTCTTATGTGGCGAAAAAGCCGTTTGACGCCCGCCGCGCTGAAAACAACGGCTGGGGCGAGGTCGTGGACCGCATCATCGCCGGATCCAATGACGGCATCGCGGTGAACCCGCGCGCAGAAAGGTTGGTGGTGTCGGTGACAGAATTCAAGCATCAATTAACAGATCATAGGGAGGAAGTCTCCGAGCACACGGGAGAAGTTACAAGGGATGACGAAAACAAGGCGGAGCGCTGCCGCTCGCCGATCGCCAAGATTAAGCCGATGTCTTTTGATCCGTTGGCGGAAAATTACGAACGCATTTACTTGAAACTTGGCGTTGTTAGCGTGGCCGCGGATGCGTACAAGGATTCGCTCTTGACCATCGAAATATCCGCACACTCGGACTCGAAACTGCGCTTTGCCAAGGCACTGAACCAGCTTGAGAAACCATCTTGGCAATTCGTTTCCGTATACCTGGGTGAGGCCGTGGGCGAGATCGTCAAGGTGAACAAGATTGTGAGCCGTGGTATGCGCAAATTAAAACGTGATTCAATTGCATTTTCACTCTATGCTAACGGTGTGCTTATCGGCCGTGGCGAGTACGTGTATAAAGACGACGGTGCTGTGGTGGAGCTCAACAAGAAACCGTGGTATCCGTTAGAGTTCACCAGCCCAGGGCATGCCTCTCCAGTGGGTCATGTGCAGATCCACACAGAGTACATTGGCAAGACATTCAATACCGAAACTTGCATTGAAAATATCTTGCAGCACGAGCGCTTGGAGCAGGCTTTGCTGGGCTTGGATGATCTTCATAAACTGTTGGTGGAGTTCTGCAGATTGGATATTTGCCACATGGTGCGGTTCTTTTCCGAGTTGTTTTCGTCCATCTTGGATATCGCCGATACTTGTTTGAACGCGAGGCTGCCGCCATCCGAAATGCTTTTGGACGCAGCGTTCAAGGCAGTGGTGGCGATGCTAGACACGATGTTCGGCAAGCAAGACCAATACTTATACCTATTTGACACTTATCTTACCCAAAATAGCGTGTCCTCACAAGCTGGCGTATTCTTATTGGATAAAATTGCCGACATTTTCCGCCAGGCGCAGCTGAACTGGACCTCGCTCCTGCGGTCGGTGTGCCGCAACGTCTCTTTGCTTTTGAAAATCGCATTATACCCATTGAAACGAAAGGCGGACCCAGAAAAGTTCTACACGCCCTTGCTGGCACTTTTCCAGACTGCAGCATTCTTCGTGGGTTTGCCTTTGCCACCACTCCTCAATGACCAGGTGTTGGTGCTTGAAATTCCCGATTTTGTGCTTCCTTTCGAATCGGAATTGGACCTGCACCGAGTCTTATCGCTCGTGATCGACTTCATTGATTCGGTGGGAACAAGGGGCTTAGGCGCCAACGCAGACAATGCCCCAAGGGCCACGGCGAAAGAACATAAGATCATCACTACGAAACTTTTATTAGTGCAGCGTCTCTTTGCATGCGAGTTGGCGCGTGACCAGAAAAACATCCCCTTGTTAGTAGCCAAGGCTGTTGCCTGGACCATGGACGTATTTCTAGGCGAGTTGGATGTGGACGCTACTCGTTTGGCGGCGCTGGTGATGAACTGCGTGTGTGACTTGATATGGCAAAGATTAGAATTGCCCGAAATGGAGCTCTTGTGTTTCTCGCTCGCAAAACACTTGGGGGATCTTGCCCGCACATTTATCAGATACAACAAGTTCACTCGCAGCGGTGACTATTTTCGCCCAAAGAAGGTGTTCACGCAGGTATTCCCGCGGGAATATCCGTTTGAGGAGATCATCGTGGACCCAATTGTGGGCGAGGAGGCCGTGGTGGAAGTTTTGGTGGAACTAGCCGCCGTATTTGCTTCCGTGGCCCGGCTCGCGCACAAAGCTGCCGGGTCCGAGGGCCTTTTGCGCATCAACAACACGTCGATCCCAACCGATTCCTCCGATGCGGATGAAGGGTCTTCCAGCGACGGCCTAGGCGAGGATATCATGACGGTGTTGTTCGGGATCCAAGTCATTCGGCTCGGCAAATACTTCCCCGAGGACAAGTGGGTGTCGCTATACGCGCTGATTGCCGAAGGCTGTTTGCTGGCAATTGAGCTCGTCACGCCATTGATGCTTGCGCATTTTATTCCCAAAACAGATACGCCCGAGCAATTTGACCGGTCGTTATGGGGTAGTTTTTTCCGCACGCTGCTCAAGTTGGGCACGTTGCCGCCCGTGGCCGTGGAACACCTTTCGCCAATCCCCAGGAAAGCGTGTCATAAAATCACGGGCACAATGCGCGACCGAATTGCCCACATTCTCGACATGGCCTGGGACGCATTGGCGTGGGAGGCCAATGAAACAGACTTGGCGCGGTTCAACTTGACGAAGTTCGGCGGGTACCAGGTCGAGTTCATCAGCAGCGACTACGCGATTTTGTCCGAGTTGATGCTTTTCGCATTACAACGCAACAACGCGTGCCAGGACGTGGCGGTCAAGATCTTGTGGACCGTGCTTGTGTCGGAGTACATTCTCAGCAACCTGATTTTAGAAGTCGAAAGAGAGTGCCTTCTTGGGTTGTACGATATATTTACCCGAATCGCGTATAAGCCAGGCAAGAACGAACAGAAGGCATTCATTGAAAAATTGCGCACCACAATCGGGCTTGACGCCGAAGATGAGGCTTTTGGCGTGATGCTTCAGTTTGTGCAGAACATTTCCGGGTTTTTGGAGATGCTCAACGACTTGAACCTGGTGCCTCTGGGGTCAGAGTTTGAGGATGATCGCACTTTCCATAAACTTAGCATCAACGCATACTTAAAGAACGCCAACAAACCGGAACTTTTCCACTCGTTCATCAACCAAATGTTTGAGGAGAACGTCCGCAAGCTGGACTTCGTGCAGGCGGCGCTTAGCTTGGAGCTCTTGGCGTCTACTTATACATGGGATCACCACGTGACCGTGCCTGCTTCGTACCGGCCCAAGTTCCGTGAACAAACGTCTTTCGAGCGGAAAGAGGCGTTGATCAAGATGATTGCGCAGAACTATATAAAGGGTAACAACTTGGAGCGCGCCACGGACACCTACAATGAGTTGCTTGAGGCGTATAGCGAGCACTCATACGACCTCAAGTCACTTGCGTACGTGCACCAGAAACTCGCCCGCCTCTACTTGGACTTGGAGAGCTCCGATAAGTTGAGCCCACTGTACTTCCGCGTGGCATACATTGGCGCTGGGTTCCCTCAGAATATTCGGGGCAAGGAATACATTTATGAGGGCCTCCCTTTTGAGCACATCACGTCGATTCATGAGCGTTTTTTGAAAACGTGTCCTGGCGCAAAAATCGTCACCGACGACCAGCAAGCGGCCGAGCTTCGCAAAAAGATCCAAACGGGGCGTTACTTGCACGTGAACGCGGTGGAACCAGCCAACGAGGTGTCGGCGAAGATTTTCGACACGTCAATTGGCGTGCGGAAATATGTCCGCAATAAGAACTTACGATTCTTTTCCACAACGCGTAAACTCCCGGGCCTGACGTCGGTGTTCGATTTGTGGACCGAGGAAATCACTTACGAGACCCAGGTTTCGTTCCCGACGTTGATGAACCGCAGCGAAATCAGGGCCACCACCGTCACGCGGCTTTCGCCTTTGGAAAACGCGATCCGTATCATTATGAACAAAAATAACGAGTTGGTTCAGGTCGAGAGCATGCTTAACATAGCCATGCGCGAAAAGGCCAACTACGCCACTTTATTGAGCGATTTGAGCAGGCTCTTGGCCGGCACGGTGGACTCGCCCGTGAATGGCGGCGTAGGCCAGTTCCGGGCGTATTTCATCGACCCACGGTACGACGGGAAGCCCGACTTCGCAAACAATATCCGGCTTTTGAAGAACGCGTTTTACGACTTGACCCTGGTATTGAGCCGCTGCTTGCACTTGCAAGGTAAATGGATCGATGCCAGTATGCGTCCAGCACATGCCGCGTTGGTAGAGTTGTATCGGCAGAATTTCGCGGCTGAGATCGAGGAGTTGAAGATCAATACAAACTACGATGCGTTACCCTATAGCCACACGTCCTCGGCGCATAATTCCAAAGGACGTACCACGAGCGGGTCTGTTAATGGCACTACCCAAAGTGACCAGTATTCGGCATTATTGGGCGGACCGCCGCTACACAGGACGGTGAGCCAGAGCTCCAAGGACTCTTACAATTCCGGTGTTACAAACGCTTCGGAGCGTAGTATCACGAGTCTGTCACCGAGCAAGATCAAGCGCACGGCCTTGGACTGGCGCAGGAGGTGATGAATGGGAAGGATTGCGCTTCAAGGCTTATGCATTCCGTAATGTTAGGCCGGGTATTTTATATAGACAAAGACATTGCTGAGCCTCAAAATTTCCAAGGCGCTTGCTTTACTCTTCGAGTGTACTCTACAGACTAAGGCGTATACTGCCTGGATGTGATGGAAACTCGCCAGCTTAAACATTTTGTGTTTGATGAGGGCTTATTCTACCACATTGTCCTGCATATATGACTGACAAGTGGTTCGGGAAACGTGGCTTTCACTTTTTTCCAGACTTTTGATTTCGTGTTGTTTTTCATTTTTCACACTATGAATTTGAAAACAATTCAGACATATATAAGAAAGCATATAACTTAGTTGAATTTATGACTATTGTGAGAAAGATCTGTCTGTCACTTGTCGTATGCGCAGTAGACTATACTGACAACAATATTCATCAAGCAATAAAGAGATTCCGAGTCTATTCAGCATGATCCTTTTTGAAAGCAGCCACGAGCGCCAAAAAGACTGGATTGACACTACTCTTTCCCTCAAAATAGACTTAGCTCTATGCTTTTAGCTGGGCCTCCGAAGAGGCTTAGTTCACAAGGACTGCAGACAATCCCAACTAGATAGGCTACATCATTGACCAAACCATTAACATTAATACATGTGAAAATACGTATTGAAAGAGCCCCAGAAGCGGCAAAACAGAGAGCCCAAAAATCTGACAATTTACGCCTATTGATGAAGATGAAGATCGAAGTCAAATTTGATTGTGCCGGTGTACGGGTGTATCTTTCAGACGAGGTGAGAACATAAAAACTGTTTCGGAAATCATATCCTGATTCAAAACCCATATCCACCACAATGTTCAGACTCGCCGCCCGCACACTCCGCGCCCCCTTGCTTCGTACCGCTGTCGCCCAGCCTATTCGCTTCTATGCTGCTGCCCCAATCACGAAAGAAGAGGTTACACAGAGAGCTTTTGAGGCATTGAAGACGTTGGCCGCTTTGCAGGAGTCTAAAATCTCGTTGGAAGCTAACTTCCAGAAGGATTTGGGCTTGGACTCCTTGGACACAGTCGAGGCTCTTGTGGCCTTGGAGGAGGAGTTCGACTTGGAGATTCCTGACAAGGTTTCTGACGAGATCCAGACGGTGGGCCAGGCCGTGGACTACATCTTCCAGGAAGAGCTGAAATTGTAAGCACAGTACTCTGCTAACTGTACATAAGTAATAGAAAATCAAGAGTTCACAACAAGAAGTAAATTTAGCAGAAATTGTAGGTATTGAAACCAAAGACTTTTGCCGCATGATAGAGGCATCGTAAAGGCACGGAAGAGAGGCATCAAGAGGGGACTTTGAAGGGTAAAACTACCCGATCTTAGCCATGATCAAAGTTTACTAGAACAGTTGGTTTATAACGCAAAGCTCTCTAGGATAAAAACGCTGACCTTCAATACCGCAGGAATCATCAACTCATCTAGACCGGTCTTGACTTGACTTGGCGTGCGCTGCTGCGTATTACGTAAGATAAGCAAGAATCAATTTTCCTGATTCGATATAAATTTGAGAGAAATCGGAAGATTTCCAAATCAGACATGTATTTTTCAGTCATTTTGCCATCCATAAGATTGAAAATTGCCGCTGAATATACCTTTTCACCCTGTCTTCATTACGCTAAATGAGTGATGCGGCCGGGCTTTTGATTGGCCCGCGAGATAGATAGTGACCAGTGGCCAGTGGCAAGCAAAATCATATCAAGATGCAACCGGCCGCGATGCACGTGACACACGGTCTCCGCATCAAGCGCTTCTTCTAAACCATATATACAAAACTGAAGGCCACATCATATAGCAATAATCATGACACTCCCCACCGAGCCCCTGACGGGTAAAGAAAACGGAAGCCAATTGATAGACACATTAGTGACAGAGACTGTACAGAAACTAGAAGATGCAAACTTTTCTGAAACAGACGACGACATAGACGGAGCGGAGGAGGAGGAAGAAGAAGATAACGGTGCCGTAGAATACCCCGGAACTGTAATCCCGGATACTCACCCCGAGCAGATTGCGAGTGACTTCGATTTGGCGCGTGAGTATCCAGATGATACCGATTACATCGACTTAATTCACCTAAAAATCAAAAGCTTGGAGGATTTAAACTTGGCCAGATTCACGAAATTGGAGGCATTATGCTTGCGCCAGAATCTCATTGAGTCGATGGCCAGCGTGCGGGATTTGCCCACAGAGACAATGGAGGATTTGGATCTTTACGATAACAGAATAAACCACATCAGCAGCCTGGTGAACCAACTTGTGAAGTTGAAGAATCTAGACTTATCGTTTAATAAGATCAAAAACATCAAGAATATTGACAAGTTGGTTGAGTTGGAGAACCTCTATTTTGTTCAGAACAAGATTTCGGAAATCAAGAATTTGAGCACGCTCAAGAAATTGAAAAATCTCGAATTGGGAGGAAACAGAATCGCCGAGATCCTGCCAGAAATGCTACAATTGCCCAGCATTACGCAGTTGTGGCTCGGAAAAAACAAAATCTCGCGTCTACAAAATCTTGATAACCTAACAAATCTTCGTGTGCTTTCAATCCAGTCCAATAGACTCACCAAGCTCGAAGGATTGGAGAAATTGGTTAATTTGGAAGAGTTGTATCTTTCGCATAATGGCATTGAGAAAATTGAGAATTTGGAGCACAACACAAAACTCACTGTCCTTGACGTGACGTCAAATAGACTCACAAACTTAACTGGCCTTTCCCACTTGAAAGCGCTCACCGATTTCTGGTGCTCGTATAACCAGATTTCGTCCTTCACAGAAATCACAGAGCAATTGGGCCTGTTGCCCGAATTGGACACGGTATACTTTGAGGGAAATCCCGTGCAGCTAACAAATCCCACCGCATACAGAAGAAAGTTGCGTCTTTGCCTCGGCGACTCGCTCTCAAAAATCGATGCTACATATGTGAGAGCATAATGATGACGGGTCACGCCATAGCATGGAATATGCAACATGAAAACGATTTTTTTTTCTTTTTCCATATTTCTTATGGTTCATAGTTTTCAGTTAATAGACCGTTAATTGCGGCCTACGCTAGTTTTGGTGCCAGTACTAGAGCTGAAGCCTGGCAACTAGTCCAATCATTCAAGTAAATCTCTTAATCTTTGAATATCTTAATTCAACCGAAAGATAAATATATGTTCTTTTGAACAAGAGAAACTTTCCGATGCCGTGCTGAATCAATTGTATAATAATTTCCAGCCCCAATAAAATATGAATCCTGACATGTTATGTCGATTTTGAAACATTCCGGAACATATCGCGGCCGTTTCACAGGGTAACGAGCCACTTTTTTTTACATTGTTTATTCGAATATAGAGAGTGGGAGCATCGCTCAAGACCAGTAACTATACATATTCAAACTCATCCTTCAAGGGAAAAGGGAGAGGCACGGCCCCAGCCACGCCAGGCGGACAAGTCCCCAAAACCCTTCGCATACTCACAACACCCTTACTTTCATCCTGAAATCCTTAAAATCCATTTTTTTAATAGCCTCGGCCCCAATCATCTGGGAAATGGCGACCGCGGGCCAAGTCTTGTGCTAGGAAAGGAGCCTCGGATTTCTAATTTGGCCAAACACGAAGTCGATTTTACAGCATATTGAGTATGTAATGATAAAGTAAAAAGCTAAAATATAATTGAATTAAGAATAATTAAAAGTTAATTAAAGATGAAATGAGATGAAGCGATGCTTCCACTAATGGTATAAGTTTGGGGAGGGAGATGGGTGACTCGATAACGGCGCGTTTTTCAACGGGGTCCAAGCACCACCCGTAAGGGGACGTGAGGGCCCCTTTATGTACTTCCATATCAACGCAAACACAACCCCACCTAATGTAAGTCTCACTAATTGCGGGGTCAATCATACCAGGCACGTGGATATAGTCACGTTCCTATCGGGTACGGTGGTGGGCCGCATGCCTTACCTGTCAAATGGGTGTGTTCATAGCAGTAATTATCCCTTCGAAAGCAAACACAAGGTGCTGTTTCAATTAGGTCCATTTCAAGTGAATGCGGTGAAACCGGTGTTGTAAATCTCTCCTTTTTTTCAAGAAAAATTAGAGAAAATAAAAAAAAAACGGGAACGCCCTTTCATGGACAGGCCCCGAGGTGCGGTTGAGTGTGCTTTATTATCGTGCGATTCTGCCGACGAACTTAATACATCTTGCCAGCTTATCTAAAGTTTCGATACAGTTATAACAATCTGATCTTTTGGAAATTTTTCCATAAATCAATGAAAAGATGTCTTTGTAATTTTGAATGATATTATTCTGTTAATAATCACGTGGAAACCAGGTGTATGGCCCACTACAGAAGAAGGTGCCAGTGCCACAGGTGGAGAGCTAGGTACATATTTCTGGCACCCAGCAGATGTGTCAAGCAAAAAAAAAAGAATTCGAATGGCAAATATCATTCCACTAATTACCTCGAAAATTCCAATCTTTTTCAGTTTTTTCCATGCATTATGTGCACACGGATGAACACGCAAAACACGCTCGAATTATGACGGCACAATGCGCGCAGCTGCCAAGTCAGTCACGCTCCAGGCAAAATTATCTCAACGCTAGATTTATAAGGGTATTCACCCGCCATCAACTTTCCTTTTTTTTATCATCAGTTTTCGAGAACTCAATTATACAAACAAAAACCGAAAAATACTATATATCAAAATGCCCGGCTGTTGCTCATCTACTAAACCCGCTTGCCAGTGCAAAAAGGCGTGCCAGTGTGAAAAGTGCACGTGCGCCGCTTGCCAGTGCTCCAAATGCCAGTATGACCAGTGCAAGTGCTAATTAAGATCCACTCGAAAAAATAGTCAATAGTTCATATATAAGTAAATCAGAAAAACTTTCTGCATCAAATTCTCATTTAAACCGTAGAAAAACTACTTATCTGTCTGAATTGATCTCTCATGTATCAGGCCATACCTTTATCTATCGAGTTAAACATTGGGTTGTGTACACTCAAATTAATGGATTCTTTAGAAATAATGTGGCAAAGCTTGTCTCAGTCACTAGATTTGCACCCAAAATAGTTGATACGTCACTGTTTGCGGCCCGAATTGTAGTTGTGGAGTGAATAGCGGTCTCATGCAGTTTTCTCCACAAGTATGCTTCTTGCAAGTGATCGAGTTTTCTATGATGCTCGTGCAACATGTCATGTACTTTTACTTAACGCGCTCATCAGCTGTGAGTTTCCATTTGCCAGTAAAATGCGACACTGCAGAGATATACACGGATCTTGTTAGTGTGATACTACTCAAAGTAATGATTCAATAAAAAAAATCATAATAAGAATTCCACAAGTTTATTTCACCCAGATGCCAAGTTAATGCTCTATCCGTAATTTGTCTCTTATCCCCTTCTATGCATATTCCCTGATGATCTACGGCCCGACAGGCTATGGGGCGATAATAGAGGAGTAGATAGTCACACGGT
The DNA here is from genome assembly GCA_030556465.1 of Metschnikowia picachoensis. NCBI lineage: Eukaryota > Fungi > Ascomycota > Pichiomycetes > Serinales > Metschnikowiaceae > Metschnikowia > Metschnikowia picachoensis. The sequence continues at coordinate 982 of JAKTUB010000310.1, read as the reverse complement.
ACCAAACAAACAAGAACATTCCAAAAGTACAGTATAAACTACACCACTGTTTTCTTACTGGGGAGAGTCCATTCACAGTTGCATGGTGTTGATAAAAGCCAGATAGACGGTTCAGGCTAACCTGGACATTACCAGATCCTGAATGATATACTCGAGTAAATGAAACAAAAAATAAGACAAAAAATAGAAAGAAAAAGGCAAAAAAAAACAAAAACAAAAAAACAAAAACAAAAAAACAAAAACAAAAAAACAAAAACAAAAAAACAAAAACAAAAAAACAAAAACAAAAAAACAAAAACAAAAAAACAAAAACAAAAACAAAAAAACAAAAACAAAACAAAACAGACAAAACAAAACAGACAAAACAAAAAAAGTCAGACGGAATAGCGCGCCCCGCAATAGTCATATCACATGGGTCCAGGCCTCAGGTTTCAGGGCTCTCGTTAGCGCATGATGCTGCCGGGTTGACGATTAGCAATCTCAATTATCACGTGATGCAGTAAGTATGGCGAAGACACGAAAGCAGAACACACGGGGAGCGAGATGAGAAAAGACATTTTGACTCAAATCTCCCCATGGTTCTGAAGGGGTTAGCGAGACTAAAAGTCATGTCCTTAGCTTTATAGACCTGAATATTCACTCCATCAGAACCACGTCGCGTACTAGTGCCTCTTGGCCTCGGCTCATGCGCGCGACGCACGTCAAAAAATTCAAATCACATGGCTCGCGCCCGTGGGCTACGTATAAGTGTGCATTGTGTGGGGCAATATTCATTCAGGTATTATAAATACACCAACTATCCGTCTCTTCGAAACACTGAAAAAGAAAAAAAAAATTACATCAAAAAGATAGAAGATAAAGGTTTACCCAAATCGTCAATCATTTTGTTTCAGCTTAGAATCTACAACTTATCACACCTTGTTTTATCCGTTGCCACACCATTCGGTAGCAAGTAAAAACTAAGAGAAATCCCTCAGAAAAA
>JAKTUB010000309.1:0-56209 GCA_030556465.1 Metschnikowia picachoensis | reverse complement strand
ATTGTCATCCGCCAACTTAATGCATTGAATTCCTTGGTCAAAACATCATTGATTACCCATAACGAGGTGTTCTTTGCCATCAGTGGCCAGGATAAAACTATAGTAAAGTACGCCCGCGATGAAAATTGGCACGGAATATGCGATGTCCTTCACTGCAAGAATGACCAAGAGGCCAAATTTAAGCATGCGATTGTTTTACAATCTCAAATGAGGGTGGCTCTCACAATTTATCAGCTCACGAACTTCATTTTGATGATGTTCAATGTACCCCTAACCTTAAGCGCAGCCGAGCTTGGATCTTTGACATGCCCCAATACACACGACGAGTTTTTATGGGGATTCGCAAGCTATTCAGACTTTGCGGCCTACTTACAAAATATGGGAGTGCAGCGCAATATTGACTCATTTCTCTCACGCGACGATTCAAACACAATAGTTTTTCACGACGTATTGAAGAAGATTTGTCAAAACCAAGTGGATGGCTCTGTATCTTCGAAGTTGTTGAATTTGAGCAAGTTCGGATTTAACTGCTTGGTAAAGGGCGTCTATGAGTTTATGCAGTACGAAGACTATAAGTTTATGGACGTCAGTGTTGTTTTGAACTTTTTGACGTTCTTCGTGGAATCGCCCTCGCGAAATGCCCACTCGCAGTTTCTATCGACTGGTCGCAATGTCAATGAAAAGCTTGACTACGCTCTCCTCGCAAACTTTGTGGGGATTTGCTCTATCATTGACTTCAAAATGGTCAAAGAACAAAGCTGGCTTCGGAATTATGATGCCCTCAACAAGAACTTTCATATCTTGTTGAGCAGCATGGAGTCCATCAGCGACTACAATATAACGAAAGTTATTGACCATTGTACAGCCATCACAAGATTAGTGATGTTCAGAGTAGAAGAATCTGAGACCAAGCACGAAGTCAATGGAGGTGACAAAGAGCAGCTAAATGAGTATTGCGATCCTGGGACTGGGCTCGAAGGGTCACTTGGAATTTGGTTTCTGGACGAGATCTCTTGCGTCTCGTCTCCAATTTACTCGCAGGTATTATTTCACATTTTTGTTATCTTCTCGGTATTCGCTGTCTACGTTGCCAAAAGGAATAATCCTGGTAGCCCGATTGGACAATCTCATCACTTCAATGATACTTGGCAACTAAACCACAAATTCATCGTTGTGCTCAAGCTCCTTGCCAAATTTGAGAATCATTTGAGAGCGCAATTCGAGAGCCGCCATCTTGATGCCGAAATGGCAAACTTATTTCTCCTCCTGTCTGGAACCAGCCGTGAGTTTTACTCTAACGGCGATTTACAAAGTACCGAGGGAGACAAGAGTAGCGCTTTTGCATACAGTTTGGACAAGGCGCTTCACGTGTTGAGAGTTGGTGAGCTCATGATGAGATTATTGTATGAGCGCAACACCAAAGTGATCATTTTGAAAAAACTAAGTGGAAGCATGTCGCAAATTCGCAAGTACTTGATTGATGAGGAGTCGTCTATTCTTCCGTGATCAAATGCATTCAGTTGATCCTTCCAGCCTACCCCTGATATCTCTGTATCACGTGACTTGGACACTTCACGAAACACGCTGTCAGCGAAAATTTACAAGGCTGCAGGCAGCCAGAATCAGACAAACTACACAAGAACAAATCACGCAAGAACAAATCACGCAAGAACAAATCACGCAAGAACAAATCACGCAAGAACAAATCACGCAAGAACAAATCACGCAAGAACAAATCACACAAGAACAAACATACTGGAACTTGAAAACTCAAGATCGCAAAGAATCAAGAAGAGCATCATGTGGAGCATCTGAGACAGGGAAGTGGTGTGCATCTCAAGCAAATTCCCCGCGCTCCGTGCCGTGCGCTGGGTTGGCCCCTCATTCAAGTCTTTGTTGACAGCCAGTTTAATTTTTCACATTCATATATAACCAAGCTTTAGTCACAGATTACTCGGACTGTTATCGCGCGTCTATTTGTCTCACACACAATGGCCCCAAAAGCAGCAGAGCAAAAACGGTATCCAGGTTTCATTGATCTCGACGACCTGAGCATCAAAGATTTAAAACTATGCATAGCATCATTTTTTGCCATTGTGCTCATAATATTTCATTACGCCTGGATCATGAGACAATGGGTATTGAACCCCGACATCCTCAAGTCTACTCTTGCAATTTACTTGGCGACTTTGGTTTGCACTGTAGTTGTTGTTTTTGGCGTGATTGGAAAGGTCATCCACCCGCGGATATACGGATCCAAGGAGGTCGCAAGCGTGGCCGAAAAGAAGAACGAGTAAGTAAGCGTGTGCGAAATTCGGAACGAACAGCATGCTTCAAGGACTACGAAAAGTCACATAAGTGACACATTCATATTTATTATACTAAATCTTTATAAACAAAGGCAGTAAGCCAGCTTACACAATCCGTCTCCCCAATACAAAGCCGTACGCCCCAAGCGTGGCTATGGATACTAAGTTAAGCAAAGAGGAAATACCGTGAAACTTGCCAAACTGCTTGCTCAAAGCCCGGAACTCCTCTGAATCCTCAACCGTGCCGTCAACAATCTGTTCGTGTTTTTTCTCAGCAACTAGCTTCTTTTTCTCGTCTTTTATCTGGTTACAACGAGGCAATACCCAGAAGTAGTTGATAGCACCGGCGACTGCAGACGCAGCCAAGACTGGGGTAGAGAATTTTGAGCAGAGGGGCGTAGTCAAACCTAGTAACACGGGCACTGCAGTTTGGCCCAAAAGGTAAAGTGGGAGGACTTGGTGCTGCAAGTTGCCAAATTGTTCTCTGGGCAAGTGTTTGAAAGCGATGGGTGAAACAATAAAAGAATGCATCACACTGCCACCAAAGGCTACTGAAAAGAGAAGAACATTTGCCGCGCTTTTCACTGAGCTAGACAACATTGCTAGTGTATTGTAAATTTCAAACTGTTTATTATGAGGTTCACGAAAAAAACCTGATTTGATTCGATCGCCAATATTTCTCGGGTGGTTCCGCGATTCGGCCGACCCGAGTTGCCCCGCATTGCGATGTCCCGATGCGGCAGACCTGTCACCACTGTATTTAAACTTGTGAAATCGTTCGTAGAAATGTGTAATGGTACTGAAAATGCAACTCGAACTAGGCAAAGTGTATAATTCCTTTTTGCTTAAAAGAAGGCAATGCATATTGATAGGAAAGAACTACATATCTATAAACAAAAAAAAAAGACCGGCATTCGTCTGCCCCAAGCAATCAAGAACTAGGGATCTTCACAGGGTCTACTAGTCCGTCACGACAATCCTAAACTTCAAGATAGCCAACACCCTGATCGTGCTTGGAAGAAACCGATTTCTATTCTTTGTTGAACCATCGGGTACCCGTAAGATAAGAGCCTCGTAAGGCGCTGATATAGCCGGAATGACGATGTAAGCTCTTGCACAGTTCGATATGATGGGAGCAAATTCTTTCGGTCTTTGTGATACATCATGGTGGTAGGACTTTTAACGGGATACTAAGTCCGCAGTATCAGGATTGTGTTTCAAAATTTTAGCCCCTCTCAAAACTCCATACCCTATTTGCTCTGAAGAAAGTGTATGTATGATACTCCCCGTCGTTTAATTGGAAACATGGAGGTCTGCGGAAAAATGAACCTCATTGTCAACCATGTCAATGACCAGCTTTTAAATTTGTTCATGGGCCGAGCGCCGTCGTGGTGATCGAGCTTATATGATCATTTATACCCTTCTCCATCAAAAGATCGCCCGGGCACTTGTAAAGCGTCTCGCCATACGTTCAAGCTTTCAAATCCAATAGTATAGCTCTTGAGATCATGCCCATCACCGAAATAAGGCAGAGTAATTGCAAGATTGTTGTTGTTTCCAAAGTTCCACTCGTCGACCTTGAGAGTAAAGGGGCTTTCGTACAAAACAAATATAAGACTAAACATGTTCTTTCCGTCCTAAAAAGCGTTTTTTTTTTTGGATCCGAGCCTACCGCAATACGAGTGACTAAGTGAGTCAAACCATCCTATGAACATTATAAAAGTCTCTGGAAAGATTCACTGTCGACCATTACGAAAAGCAAGTTGCGCAATGAAGAATTTGAGCAGACAATTTTGCTTGAACAAAATGAGAAAAAGAAAAACTGCCAGCGCTAAGGGATATTCTGAGGCCTTTCTATGCGAGGTTACGCGCCCACGTGCAACACCACTTTATTTAGTCGATTCTCACATCACTGATTCAAAGACAATCGATCATTTTGAAGATGGAATTCAAAGCACCACGTTTTACTTGCTCATCGTAGCGCAATATATCTTTCTCAAGCTCTCCGGGCCTCTCATGGAGCCAAACGAAATCGCTCTGCAAACCCAAACTCAATTGATTCGCTCGCAGTTTATCATGTTCCTGCTTTAATTTAGATGTCTGCTCGTACTCTTTCGCAGCCACTTCTGCCTTGTCAACAATATCAGCAGGAATGCCACACATGGCCGCCACGTTCATACCAAACGAGCCGGGCGCGGTACCGTCCTCAAGTCTATAGAGAAATGTGATGTTACGTGACGAATTGTCAACGACTATGCCCATGCGTAAGGGCCTTATTTTCGGGTGGTTGACAAACGAAAGACCCAAACTGCCATAATGTGTAGCAAAAAAGCCAAGCGGCTGCACGTGAGAGGCCAAGTGGTGCAACACTGCCTCGGCAATGGCATATCCGTCACTTGAAGAGCCGCCTCTTCCCAACTCGTCAAGAATAACCAAAGACTTCTGCGTGGCGTTGCTCAAGATCTTCTTTGTTTCGGAAAGTTCAACAAAAAACGTCGATTTGCCTTGAATAATATTATCGTTGGCACCCAATCGGGTCATGATCTTGTCGACGGGGGTCACTTGTGCCTCGCGTGCAGGAATAAAGCACCCAATCTGGCTCAACATCACCGCCAATGCCGTAGTTCTCATCAAAGTGGATTTGCCCGCAGCGTTGGCACCCGTCAAGAGCCCAAAATTCGGGTGCTCGTCGCCTAACCGGATATCGTTAGGAATGAAATCTGAAGTGCCGACGAAACAAGGGTGTCTCAACTCTTCAAACAGCAACAGGCCCTGCTCACTATCGGAAAATCTGGGCCTACAAGACGGGAACCCTATTGTCTCGGATGTTTTTGCCAATGCAACGAGACAGTCTATGTATCCCACAGATTGTATCACGGATACCCATGTCTTGTAGTTGACGTCGAAACGAGTGTATAGTTTTGCCACTATATTCTCGCACACCACTTTGTGGAGCTCTTTTTGTTCCATGAGCTCACGCACCAATTTCTTCACCTCGGGCGACCAGTAACGCTTCACTTTTGATGTTGCTGCCATCTGCTGCCAGTCCTTTGGAATACTCTTTATTTTGATCGGAATTTCAATCAAGTAGAGCTCCTTTCCCGAGTCTCTGTAACAGATCTCATGCGACTTGAGCTGCTTTTTGTACTCCCGCAAATAGTCACTGAGTTGCGCTTCCAAGCTCCTGATGATATCTGTTGACTCATCAAACTCACTGTCGACGCCCTCTGCAGAAACAACAACGTCATTCAATGCTTCTGCACGATCAAATGCGTCTTCCCAGGAGGCAATGATTCCATGCAACTCGGACGGGAAACGCGAGGCAAATGTTTTCATTGCACCTGCTTGCAGCAAATCGGTCGCCTGCAAATTTTTGAAGAGCTTGGAAACAGCTTCGAATCCTTCGATCACCTTTAAGACATCCTTGAACCGAAGCGTTTTGCTGTGCACTCTAGCAATCAACCGCTCCAAATCAGGCAACTTGTTGAGGGCAGATTCAAGAGTTACCCGCAATTCAGGATTCTGGTTCATTAGAAATTCCACCGCATCGTAGCGCAGGTTGATCTGGTCCACATTCATCAATGGATAGAGTACCCACTGTTTCATCATACGTTTTCCAAAGGGCGTGATCGCCCGGTTGAGTAACTTGAACAAAGTTCCCTTGTCACTGCCATCAAAAGTGTTATTCAAGATTTCGAGGTTTGTCAATGTGACACCATCCAAAAGCATATGTGACGCGGCACTCTTCGAGATCTGGTACATTTTCATGTTTTTCAACGTCATGATGCTCTCGTCAAGTTTAAGCGTTTTCAAATAGTACAAAAGGGCGCCGAAGGCGGAAAAGGCAGTGTGGTGGTTTTCCTTGAACTGGAGTAAGATCTCTGGGTAATTAGAAAAGTCGTCGAGGTCCTCTCCCGCGTAGTACTTGCTTTGAACCAATTTTTCGACTGTCGTGTCATAGTCCCAGAATTCAGAATATGGGTTCAAATAGTTCCATATCTGGTGCAGGCAGTGGGCACTGTACTTGATCGCCTTAACTGCCGTGGAGCACAAATTGTGCTTCTCACATAAAACCTCCTTCGGTTTGATCTGCGTAATCAAAGTGTCCAACTTCGTACACTCATCATCATCTACCAACTCGATAAAATTGAGCTCCGAAGTGGCCGTGTCGACAAAACACACGCCAAAAACCTTTTCTCCATTTTCGGTGGTGGACTCCTTGATGGCCATGCAGAAGGTGGCCATGTCATCTTTGATCATATCCATATTCGTCAAGGTACCACCCGTCAACACGCCCGTCAACTCTCTCTTGATGATTTTCTCCTCCTTGCTGCCACCACCACGCATCTCTTTCGCCAACATGGTTTCTTTTTGGTCGACTTTGGCCACTTTGTAGCCAAGGCTGATGAATTCCTTGGCCCAATATTCAAACGACATTTCCGGCACACCGGCAAGCTTCATATTGGCTCTGCCACCGCCGGCAATTTTGAGATCGAATTTCGTGTTTGCTATCATTGCATCATTCTCGTACAATTCGTAAAACTTTCCCTTTTTGAAGAACACCACAGTGTCCCACATCTTCGACTTGATCTCCCAATATTGCTTCTCAAAGGCAGTGAATTTGGCCCATGCCGATGACGGGATAAACAATGTACGTGAGTCGTACTCCGGATCGTCAACGGGGCGTTTTTGCGCGTCTTTGATGTTCACAAGCCACAGGTATCGTTCCTCATTTTCCTTTTCAAATGATTTCTTAGCAGCTGTGTTTGGGGCGGATCTCGCCGGAGTGGTCGAGGGCGTGGCCTTATAGCTGGAATTGGCCATGAATTTGGACCCCAATGAGCTGCTTTGTTTTGAAGTGTTTTGAGAGGAGCTAAAATCCTTCTCTTTTATTTTTTTGCTTTGGGCTTTTCTTGAGATCGGCTCATCGTCTGAATCCTCAGCCTCTTCTTCAGCAGCGCTATGCTCGCTTTCCACCACAAAGTCGCTCATATGCTCATCATCGTCATTTTCATCTTCTGGCACAAAATCGTCTTCCTCATCGTCGTCACTGTCTAAAACACGTCTTCTTTTCCTGTGCACTGCCACATCATCCGTGTCTGAAATGTCAGATTCCACATACGAAACAGATGTGTTCTTGCGGCCTCTTTTCGATACCGTCACTGGTTTTTTGGCAGGTTTCAGGTTGGCCTCGGCCGAAATGGCTGCATCTTCTGTGTTAGGTTTAGCCACAGTGCTGGTCTGAGGAGTTCTGATCCCGTTGTCGACGGATTTGTCGCCAGCAGATTTATCATCCTCAGAAGCACCCTGTGGGGCGGGTGTCATGCTTGAGCTCGGACTTCTCTTTTGTTCTGCTGGCTTCACCTCTACTCTAGCTTTGACGGGAGAAGAATGTATATCATGGCCTTTGCCCTTCAGCGTCCTGAGCACATCCGATTCAGACGTCAAGGGCACTTCTGCGGCCACATTCGCGATCGAGATCTCATTCTCCTTGTTGTCACTGGCGGGTAAACCGGATTTTGCCTTGAGTGGCGACGAGCTCATGGCAGACTGCGCTGTGGAGGACGCTGGCTTGAAAAACGACATCAACGACTGCTGTTTCTTGTTAGACGAGCTCGCCCCTTTGAGCTTGGGCGCCTTTTTATTTGGCGTGACTTTCGACATCTTCTCGTGAATGTTTTGGGATCTTTTCCGTGATGATTATTAGTGAAATTTAGTAGATAGCAACCCTTAGAAAAACTAGAAATGGTAGAGGAAGGCAAAAGTTAGCGCTTGTCTGAATATATGAAATTGTCTCTTCCAAAGATCGAATGTGAATTATACAAATTGAAGAAAAAGAAAGATTCGAATGTTCTGAAGAAAAGGGCAGGACCTTTCGTGGCTCACCTCACCGCACGCGTGTTTTTCACGAACGCGTTCCAGGGATATGCGCGTCTTGAAAAAATATACGCGATTGCGAGTCGCGAATCGAGCCCTGGTCAAAGAGATCCCAAATAGGGTTAGGATTGAATAAAAGATGTCGTGTGATAATATGACAAAAAAACTCATCTTGAGATGATGATGCACTAATTTTTCTCGTTAATTGAAATAATGCCTTTCTTGCTCTCTGATACATTTGCTCGTTGTTCAAGGCAGACGAGTAATAAAGCCACGTGACTCTCATTAATTGATGCGTGCCCTTTAATCGCATACGAGGTTTTTTTTTTATTTTTGCTTGATACATCTGATTGAGGACTGGGTGCCAGAATTGCTTACCTAGCTAAATGAGCTTGTAATTAGCTTTTATACCATAGCAGGAATATTATAGACGCTCTGTCATTTATTTTCTTCAATTTTTGCTGTGCCGGATTGGTGATGTATATCAAAGCTGAATTTAAATCTGTGAAAGTTTTGCATATCATAAAATAGTTTTGAAATTACACTGGATCGTCAGTGAGTTCTCACAGGAATAACATAAAAAGTAAATCCGAGATACGCAAGGCAAGGCAGCGAAGCTGACTAGGGTTTTATATATATTCATGTATAGTTTTGTGGAGAGCTAGGTAAGTGATTCTGGCTCCCAGTCCTTAATCAGATGTATTCAACAAAAAAAAGCGTATTCTCTGAATGAGTTGATGTGTCCCATCTCCCTCCTCGGACGTGTCCAGTTATTAGCGCTCACGAGTATCACGTGACTACAATAGTATCATGTTACTAGATTCCGGGTCATGCCCCCTTACATCTTCTCGCCGTTGAAGTTGTATTCGTCCTTGAACACATTGTAGTTTCTTAGAGCATCGACAGAGTGTTCCTTCTCACAAGCGTTCAGCGTTACGCGGAACGTGGCTGAAACTATGGATCAAGCCGTACTGCGAAAGATGTAACCGGAAGGTTACGTTCTTCATTGGTAAACTCTAACCAATATGGAAAAGGTTATTGAGTTATAACCACAACCCGAGTCATTTCCCAAAGTCAATGATATGCTCCTACTTAATAGACTTTCAAGTAAAGTTTGAGCAACTTCCCTCTTGGCCCATTAAAGAAGGGTGCACCTCATTGATTCCCACACATGAGATGTTCGTAGTCTGTCCCACGAGTTGATATCCCACGATCCTTGTACCACCGACGCTAAACACTTTCAACCAGTAATCATCAGAATCTGCCGGAACCATTTTGTGTGAAACACAAGCGAACCCCGAAGTAAAAGTTTATGCCCCCTTACAGAAATTAGAAAATTGAAAACGGGACTACTCCCGCTCAAGAATATTTTAAGAGCAAAGGTGATTTTGTTCGGCCACACACGAATGAAAAAACGAATACTCGTGAGAAGGTACGCAACTCTGACTCATAGTCCTTAATCAGATGTATCAAGCGAAAACGAAAAAACGAAAAAAGAACCCTTTTTCATGAGATTTCGCACCCCGTAAAAACACTGCACCATTTGCACCCGTTTCGCACCTACTTTTGCACTCAGTCATTTTCCTTCAGCATTCTACCACTACCCACTTCTTTGCTCATCATGCTATGGCTCCGATTGTTTTTGGTTCCTCTTGCACATGCGGTAATCGTGGCACAAAAACCCATTCATAAGGTCTCTACGAAAACGCACGACTCGAAAATGGTGAGCACTATGTTGTATGAATTTTATTCCGAGGCATATAATCTCCGCGATAACGCCAACCAAAATTACATTGCAAATTTCGGCAGCATTGCGCTCCAGTACACAAGTGACCCTTTATGTGTCAACAAATCACACATTCGCTATTTCATAAAATCGTTTTCATTAGTGCATCATGATTACCCGGCTTCTCCTTGCAATCTCAATCTAAACACCCGATTTCAGGAGATTGTGTCTCCTTCAGCAGACTTCCACGCGTCTGTACACGGGACTGTAGATCGGCTCTCTAGCGAGTTGCTCCAGAAGTCCCAAACGTACATCGAGGAGCTCCCAGATTTCGACTTTAAATTCTATCATTTCAACAATCTAAATTATAGCTTGCAATGCGAGTCTGGATACCATCAATTGATGCAAGTGATCTATCAAGAAAAAGTGTTGCAGGTGAATTTGCAGGTGCTGGTCACCGTGCCCGAGCAATGCACGTTCAGCAAATTGAATCCCGAGTTTCTGACGGTGTTTGAGGCAAGCAAGGCCGTGGTGCATATCCCATTGACGGGCGAATTCTACTGCCAGGCAGGTAAAACGGCGTCGTGCAAAAAAACCGTGGCCAACACCAACAACCCGCGGCTCAAGCTTTATGAGTAGATTGCTTGATAAGACTTATTTCAATGTACGATCTTTCTGTATCTCTGCAAACTCCTTACAGTATCCCCTAATTCCGTTTCGCCCTCTCTAGGTCCTGCTCGATAAAGTACTTTGTCACATCTATCGCCGCCAACGAGTCTTCTCCACTATCATGCTCGCCTGCCTGAATGTTACGGCCCAAGTACTGAAAAGTTAGCTGTTTAAGCGAGAATCTAAACGTCGGCAGCGTCTTGTGTTTGGGGTAAAGCACCGCAGTATCGACTAACTTGTTGTGTATGAGACGCATTGCATTCATGTCGTTTTCCAATCCGTGCCCCACCATCACGGTATTCGCGTCTGCAATTTCACCCAATAACATTATCAGGTCTTCAAAAGAGACTGCTTCTTCCTTGATTTCTGCAACACCAGACCACTTAGTGTTCAAATCAAGCACTTTGCCTTTTGGCCGCACCAAAATGTCCAAAACGCTTTCACCTGAGAAGAAGTCCACTGCGGTGATTCGTAATAACTCAAATCCTTTTGTAGTATACCCCATTTCACAATCAATACCAATCGCATCGAGACTATTTTTACGAGTTCCCCAAACACGGCTTGTTTCGATGTATGGAATGAAATGGTGTTTTTCCTCGGCGTTGATCCAACTGAACACGTGATGTTCGCTCCTGGTGCATGGTTCTGTGTCGGTTTCGCCAAAAACTCCACCACAACACAGGTATATGCGTACACCGTGTTTGTTTTTAACTAGACGGCCCTGGTGGTACCCACAGTCCACTATATTTTCCGAGTCAGCCAACTTGAACTCCATTTTGCAGCGATTACACTCTCGAATGGGTTCGGGCTCATCGATCTGTGCAGGCAAGTCCATGATGAACCCGTACTTTACGAGCTTTTCTTTAGATATGCACAAGTCACGTAATTCCTTGAGGTACACCTCCTTAGAAGGCTTTGAAGAAATCGGTTTTTTGACCTTTTCAGGATTCTTTATCTCGTACAACTTGCGCTTGATTGCCATATTATACGTAGCGGATGTGCACGTGCTGGCGATCTTGAACTCCTCCTCTATTGCTGCCCACACGGGCGTCTTTGCAGACGGATCATTTTGCCGAATAGCCGTGGCAAATAGAGTTATGTAGTTTCTGCGAACCGGGAGCAAGGCTGGAGAAGGGTTCACATCAAGGGGACTGATGAATTTTGGGTCCGTATCATGTCCTTGGGTGGTTTTCACCCCCAAGAAATTGCCGCATTTGGTTCTATATTCAGCAAGGCTACCACTTTCACTCGCAAGTTTGTGTTCAGTTTCTATTGCCAGTCTATTTGGCGTAGTACTGGATTTGTTTGCGCTGATGAATTTCGCAATAGCCTTGGCAATTTCGAGTCTTTCGCTACGCGGGATCAATACATCCGATTTTAGATCTTTGGGGATGACAAACAGAAGATCTTTTTTGGGCATCTCTTCAGCAGGAGTAGCCTTTGGATCCTGTGTTTGTGCAGCACATTTTTGACTAGATCCAGCCTGACTCTCCCGTAATAGTGAAGGATCGCTTGGAGGGGTCGTTCCAGGATCGGTTCTGGCTCTTTTTGACGCCTTTTCTTCGCTTTGTGAGCTCCTCTTCGTTCCAGCATGACCGAAAAGGCAATTTACGATATTGCACGATTCATTGGTCTTTAACTGGGGACATGGCACTTGAGCAAACGCGTTGGTCAGAAGCTTGAACATGGATGTATAAACTAGGATCTTAGTCCATGAGGCCAATTCATAAACTTTTGGGAATTTAATCAAAGCAAACCGCCGGCCTTTTATTCAGCTAATGCAATTGCCGTATTTGAAAATATGACGAGTTGACTTGGTCAAGGATATACGGGTCTATTGTTTCAAAAAAAAAATTGTTGGTCAATCCCCTGTGTGTGAGCCCGCTAGTTTTGCATACTAAGTGGGTTACCCGCTCTCAGTTCATCAGCGCAGTATATAAGGAAGAGCAGCGCAAGTGCATTACTTGGTTTCTTTTTTTTTTCTTTGTCGACGTACTTCATAGGATCATTTCTATAGGTCACGTTCCACAATGACTCTTCTAAAGAGCCACTGAATCCAACTTGGTTGATGAGATAGATACCCTTGCGCCCTCAAAGTGAGACTTAATTTAGCTTGTCCATGATCCTTCGCGGTCTGGTCATCTACAATTTGTTTGCCTTTACTATGATGCCTTTCCTCGTGAATGTGTGTCGCCAAAAGGAGCGATGATCTTGACCCTTTTTTGAATGCTTCTTCGGAAGACTCAGTCAAGGGTGGGCGCAAGCGGCAGTCTGACAAGTTATCCAACACCTTTTTTCTTTATTCAGCCAGCTTATACTGCTCGATAGAATTAAGGTGTTGATGACTATAGAACCATATGTTGTGATGTCGGCCATTGTAAACATCTTTTGTTGCTCTATTTCAATCTCTTTGACTTTTAATGTGAGTGCAGCGGAGCTCTGTTGTGAAAAAACAAGCTTCTTTGTATTCTAAGAGTTCCAGGCTACACTTTTGTCTAAACTGCCGCGGCGCCAGAGAGTTTGGGTGGGTACTCGTACAACTTGTAATAGTCCACCACCTGACCGTTCAAGTTGTTTTCACCGTCGATGGGCAAATAGAATATGTTGCGCCACTCGGTATTACCAATGAACCAGAAGTCTAACCAATTTTGCTTCAATCCATAGTCAGTCGGAATGTCGAAGCTCTCAATTGATGAGTAGGTATCATTGTGTGTGGTGCTTTTAAGCAACAGCATCACGCCCACTTTCAAAGTTTTGCAAAATTGATCGAGGCCTATCAACTTGAAACTCATGGCTAAACCTTTATTGTGGTAATGGCCATGAGACATGGGCTGTGCAAGCGGCATACCGTCTGGGCCATGGAAATCCCTAGGCACGGTGGAGTGGTTATATGCCGAAGATGACATTTGCTTGTCCAAAGAGCTAAACTCCCATGTGGTGAGACCTTTGCAAATTTGAAAGGTTTGCACAACGCAAAGAAATACAAGCCATATGCCTTGCATCCAGCACCATATAGTTAAGTTGAAGATGAAAGGGCGGTGTGTAAATCCCAAACACAAGTCTTCGGACAAGAGCCAGCAGGTATCCTCGGTATCGGTGGAGTAGCCCATATCTTCGGAATATTCCTCAAAATACTTCAAGGCCAGGGATGAGAATAGGAAGATAGCCGCGCCCAAACTGTAGACAAATGTGATGAACAATTTGTGGTTCCGCACACCAATATCATTGTAGACCCAAGGGCAGTAGTGATCAAAGCGGGCAACCAAGGCGTTACTGGTTCGAGAGAATTTTGACCGCAACGGCTTGCGTGTGAATGTGTTTACACAAAAATGCTCTGTGTCAAATTTCCCTAATGCTACCAACCTTTTCACGTCATCAAACACGACTTTTGGGTCCGTGGGCACGGGCACAATTCCCGGGTTAATCGTCATTGCCTTGAAAAATGCGTATGTCATCAATACAAACATCCCTGCGAAAGCGACATTGATGAAAAATCGGTCAAGCCAGACTTTTGGTAAGACAACAAAAACCCATGTCACAGCCGTCCAGTTGGCCGATGCAGAGAAGAGCCCGGCGAGGTAAGGCGTTTGGAAAATTGCTTTATTCTTGCGGAGATAAGTGGGAACAACAAATTTGAGCAAGAAAAATATCGATGCTGCAAACACCAAAACACTGAAAAATAGCTTTGGAATGGCATAGCCTGCGCTGAAAGAGCATGCGTGAAGCGCGATTGGAAGCGTGACATAGGGCGTAAAAAAAGTAATCAATTTTGCTGTCTTTGCTGGGAGAAAGTGAGTGTTGGGCTCCCAGTTTCTCCTCTCGTCGCGGTCTGCTTCCTTGAGTACCTGGGTCCACGTGGCTGCACAATCCATATCCGCAGCTACGCCGAAAGAGTCTCTGCCTTTATCATTTTTGTGAAAGATATCGGATCCCGCTTCAAGCAATGCCGCAAGTACGGACTTGTAACCTCGAATGAAGCCCCAGTGAAGCGGTGTCATCAACGACTTGTCAACCCTTGAAACATCTGCGCCGTAATGAAGCAACGCCTTGACGGTAAGAATATCTCCCTGGTACGCCGCCCAATGCAAAGCCGTGCATTGAATATTATCCGTTTCATCGATGTATATGGATTTATCGATCAAAACACATTTCAAGAGGATATACACAACAAGCGTGATGTTGGAGCTGTGTACGGCCAAATGAAGCGCGTTGTACTGCTGCAGATCCTTCAAGGCCGGGTCCGCTTTCGTATGAGATAGAAGGTAGTCCACCACATAAACCAATCCGTTTCTGCACGCCCAATGTAAAGGGCTTGCGGCAAGAGTGCCGCCCAACTTGTTTGGGTCAGCAGGACTGTGCGGATTTTCAGTTAAATACTTCACCACAGTGATGCGGTTGTTGATAGCCGCCCAGTGGAGTCCTGTAATGCCCTCGCTAAACGCGTCATCTGTATGCACCAGCCCTGAGGAAACAAGGTCCGTAACCACCTCTAAATCGCCCTCTTGACATGCCTTCATGAACTGTGCAAGGATTGGATTGGCCTCTTCTTCAGAAAACTGCGGTATGCCACTATTTTGAGGTGTATTCTGGGTATTGGGCTGGTCCAACACTGACCCTAAAGTGATGTCAGTATACTCCGACGTTATGTCTCTAGGAGCATCTAAAGGCGCGGGAAAATCTGCATTCGTTGGGGTCAGAGAGACATCTGTACCATCAAGGGGTGGACTAATATCTTTTGGTTCTTCTTTTGCCCCAAAAAGTTCGCTTTCAGTGCTTGGCTCAGCTCGCGTGAACAGATGATCGCCCAAAACATCTGTATGAGTAATTGAGTCCTGTGGGTCACTCGCAATTTCGCTAGTGGCACTAGCTTCGATTTTCTCTGACCTACCTGTGTCAAATTCCGTGCTCACTTCTTTTGAAAAAACTGTCTCGGGTGTGTTTATCAGACTCGCCAACACTCCATCGGAGTCTGTGGACGGCAGAGTGTCTGGGCCCGATGGCAGCGGTGAATTGGAACCCTTATGATTGTCTGTTGATGCATCTTGCAATCCAGAGTCGGCCATATTAAGCTAAAACAGTATTCTGCAAAATCAAAATATTCTTGAAATGTGTGCCGTTCCGGGTTGAAAATCGAGTAATACACGAGCCGTTTCTGTCAGCCTCACAGCCTTTTGACCTAGCGAGGCGCAGGCCCGGCCCGTGATGTATCGCATGTGCACCACAAGCCGCGGGCGGGCCAAGCTTCTTCACGGACTTGTAATGAAGATGGCAAAATCTTGCCCGCGCTGAATCTAGGATGTAAAGACACCTTTCTAAGATCTAGGAGACTCTAGAGGACCATGTTATGATATTAACATCTTCGTGTGAATGAATACTCTGCAGGAGTATCTTTTTTGTTTGCATATTAAGTTGCTCAGTGGAAAGGTGCAGGAAGTTACATGTTGAATGTTTATAGTTAGTTCGGTTGAATGGTATGGATCAACCTGTATCTAACTTTGTGTATTATAAGTGTTTTAAGTTTTGTGAACGATCGGTTAAAAGGTTGGTTAGATTTTCAACTAAGTGCACCATGTGGAAAACTTCAGTCTTTTATAAGGCCTGAGACATAGGAGCAACCCTAAGTTCCGCATTGAGCATTTAGCGAGATCCATTGTTTCACATAACCCCACTCTGAGTTTCACATAACCCCATTGTGTGATAATACTGTGTTATGGTTGAGTGCTTTAACCATCCCCGTTAGGACTTACCAAGCCACCCTTGCAGATCCTAGTCAGTCAGTTGACTGAGGAAAAGGATCTTGGTAACCAGCACAGCATCGAGGATCTCTTATAGACAGTATGGACACGTGATACTCGACGCCCAAGGCCTTTTTTGCAACAGACCATGATAAACGGTTACTCTGCAGACTCAATCAATCTGCTAATATAGATAATACATTTTGAAATAAATGACATAGTAACTTCCACAACAATTAGTGGAGCCTGATAGAGTCTCCTTCTAACTATGTGTGATTCAGAGCACCTAATTGCGTCAGCATCACTCACTTTCTGGGAAACACTTCGTTATGTTGTTGATAGGATGTCAGATAATGAGGACTATCCGCGCAAATTTTAGTGTGATTGTTGCGGTCGGGACAACGAAAGGACGGTGACCCACTGGGTGCTCTCAATGCATATTTCTTTATGTGATAATATGGCTCCACGAACTTCATGCCACCTGAACATCCATGACGCGGGTACCAATCTTACAGTTTGCTAGAGAGCAGCAACCCCACTCGAAGCACTTCGTCTAAACAATGCGTATTATAGTCTAGATTTTAAGTTTACTTGGTTGGACCAAGCGGCCGTCCATCGCCATTATCTGAACTCTAATGGATTCACTTCGCATCAAAAAAGCTGCGGATACTCTTGGTGTCATCTTCCACCGGTGTGTCTAGCGTTCCAATGGCTGTGGCGTCCGAGGATTGCGTAGTGGCGCTTGAGGTTACCGAGCTGTCGGGAGGCGAGGTCTTGAAATTGCTCTTGACAAATTTTGCAATTTGCTCGCCGGCTTTCGCCGCTCCAGGCACAATATTTTCTTCAACGTATGGCTGGATCTTGTCATTCAAGAACCCTGTTCTCACATCGTCTTCGGTTATGAGGCCCATGTTCTTCTTCCCAACACGCAATAAGTGCTTATCGAGCAAGAGAAAATTTCTCAGGTTCGCCTTGTACCCAATTCCAATGATGTCGCCTACAATTGGAATGAGCGAGAGAAGAAAATCCACCAAGATGTTGAAGAGGAAAATTAGCTGGATATCCAAAGGAAGCCCGTCATCCAACGACCGGGCTTTCCAAAAAAGCGAAAGCGACCAGTAATTAGACACCAAGGCGCCGGCAATTGGAATAAACCCCACAATATTTGCTAATCCAAAGCGCACCCCGAAAAAATTGAACCACATATCGTACCGGAATGCCTGTTGTTTCACGGCAAGCAACACTTTCGTGTCGTTTTCACTAATGCCTTGCGGAATTTGGCGCTTGGTTTTCTTTTGTTTGGGCCTGCCCTGGCGATCATGGCCCACCACAATGTATTCATAGTATGGGTCCTCAACGCCGAGTTTGGTGAATTGATTGTCCTTGAGAAACCGGTTAGTGAGCCACTTGATGGCGAAAGACGACATGATGTAGTCTAGTGAGTGTGTTGTTGAAAATTAAGGGGGAATAATGAAAAGGTGGTAGTCTCTATAAGAAAAAGAAAAGAAACATTTGTTCGATATCGCAAGAGATCCGGAAACATGTCTGGGGCAGCAATCTCTGCATGATACAGGCAGGTCAGCCGTGTGGTCAGGTGCGTTCCAGCGCTCAATTGCTGCGAAACATGGCCCGAAGTCAGTATTTGGTTGCGGCCGGTCACGTGCGTTATTGATTTCCCCATATGGCTCATAACGGGATATAACGCTAATTACGACATTTGAGTAAATGAATATGGAATTTAAAAGAACAAAAAAATCATTTTTCTGAAGGCCATCTAATAAATGTGCTCATTATAAAAGCTTAAATTGGGTGCTTAGTATGTATCTCTGTTCTCTCGTTTTATCTAGACCATATTGCGGCTACGTGCGCATCAGACGCACACACACGGCCATAAGCGGTGCCACTTTTAGTAATGACTCATGAGTATTGGAACTTATATTAATATATACACCTTCAAAGAGCCACGAAAGTGTTTTAGCTCGCTACGAGCACACAAAAAGACGCTAGAATCTTTATAGATTACCAGACCCAATCAACAGACACTTCCAGCCACATCAATTGTATCTCTATATCCCCTCTATGGTCGTGCGTGCCACTATTAGTGCAACCATTAATGCCGTCGTGTACCGGCTCCCTTTCTCCGATCGGCTTCCCGAACGAGTGAAAACACTCATGGGATCCGGGGTTTCAAAGCTAGAGCAGATCGAAATCGCGCCCGAGGAGGTGCGTCCACTTGTGACCCCTTCCCAAAAAATTCGTACGAAAATGCTCGAAAGACGGGCCGGTGACACTTTGGAAAGCCCCATCTTATCGTCTCTGAGCAAAAATGCTGCCCAAGAGATTGAAATCGACAGTGAAGAAACCGTTCAAGAAACTGACTCGCAGAATACTCGCCAGGCACGCGTGGAGCTGTACCTAACAGAGCAGCATGATGAGTTTACCACGCTAATCAATAAGAATCTCAAGGAAGTCAGGCAGCAACAGCAAGAGAAGTTTGCCGAAGAGTCAAGCTGGCGTCGGCTCGTGTTGGAGCTCGCCATGGCACGTAATAGCGATGAGGCCACTCAAAAATTGAGCCTGTTGTTGGCTCGTGCCCAGGATTCTGTATTTTCTTATGTACCGTTTGTGCTGGGCGAGAAACACTCACGAAACATCTTGGATGACTACGAAAATTCGGCGCTTAAGATGGAAACTGCCGAGTTGCTCGACCAGCTTGATTACGAGTCGAAAATCACATTGTTGCGTCAGTTGATGGTGGACTTGGGCATGCGTGCGGAGGCTGACGATATTGTCAATTTCACACGTGGGTCTGCTGTTCTGGAAGAAGCCCTGATGACAGACAAGGTCGAGTTGTTGACATTGGTCGCCGTGCGGCTCTGGTTTCTAGGACTCAGGTATTTGTTGCCTATCACAAGGCTTCTTTATACCAAGTTTAAAGACAACGAGATATTAATTTTGAACAATCGAAACTTCAGCAAGCTTCTCACCGTTCTTGTGCTGTTGATGCAATCTCTAGAGGAGAAGCTCAACCCGCATGCCTCGCCAGCAAGACCGGTGTCTCTGACTCTGATAGATGCTAGCAAATGGCATTAAACACTGTATATCGGAGGAAACTCGAACGCCGACTTTACGTCCAATTGGTGGTGGCGTGTCTTGTTGTTCAAGGCATTGAACTCTTGGCAAAGACCCTTGCGATCAACCTAAACTAGGCATACATACAATTCTGGGATGCGACAGGTATCCGTCCAAACATTTTTGCACAAACTATTCACAAATGCAATCAGTCCAATTATTTGAGAAACTGCGCCAGAGACATTTCTTAGGTCGTAGAACCGTTCTTGTGGGTAGAACGAAAAAAACGCTAGACCCTAGTATTTGTAATAATGATGCATAAGGAAATTCAGATTACCATTTGGTGTTGCGAAGACCTGTACAAAAACCGACATCAGTTTACCTCTGCTGTGACGACAGCGTATAGTCTCAAGCTTCACGTTCTTGAGAATCTGAACCATATCTTTATTATTTTTTTGCCAGTGAAGATAAATGAGAAGGTCTGAGATTATTCACTATAACAAAAGCATAGTAAAACCAAGCCACTTTTCCTAAATCTCCTGAGACTCATAAGTGCCGAGATCAGTTCTCATTAGGCTGGTCAAGGAAAAGTAACGTATTCGCACATTCTCATTCTGCTGCAACACCAGCCATTACTGTTTGGGTCGCGGCCACCAACTTCCGAGGAGTTATTCTTGCCAAGAAAGACAAACTTTGTCTTTTCTGAACTATCGCAAAAAGCTTATAATCCAAACAATCGAATTGGGAAAACACGGCAAAAAAAAATTGAAAATCAGGCCGAGAGGCTTTTCTCCAGCGCCATGTGGAGCTGGCTCAAAAAATGCTGAATTTTGACACATGATTAATACATGGCTAGCGCGCCATGACTCACCGCCTGCTTTGGCCTTTAATACTGAAAATCTTTTACCTTTCAAAGTTATAGCATTCAATTATCAAACTCAAGATCAAAGGGCAAAATTGTCTTAAAAAAAGCCAGTTCTCACATATGACATTTGGTTTGACGCTACTCGCTGTCGTAAATGCATGTCTCAGCCCAGCCAGTTCCACCCCGAACAGTCTACACCCGTGCCTCTATCGCCTTCGCAGCCGCAGTCTACCGGGATCTTCACGTGACCTCGGCCAAGCCATCCTTCTTACATATAATATAGAAAAGTGCACATTTACTCACCACAAACAAGAATGTCTGTTATTGAAATCACATCAGAGACGCAGCTCACAGACCTTACCACGCTGGACCCAACGCGGTTGGTTGCACTCTACTTCCACACGCCATGGGCGGCCCCCTGCCAGACCATGAATCTGGTAATGAAAACGTTGGCCCAGGCTAACCCAGAAGTGACATTTCTTTCAATCAATGCTGACGATCAGCTGGATATAAGCGAGCTCTTTGAGGTGTCTGCTGTGCCATATATCATTTTGACGCGCAACCAGACAATCCTTAAGGAGTTGAGCGGCGCCGACCCGAAGGAATTTATGGCTGCATTGAATCAGTTTGGAGGCGCCGCCAGTGCTGCGAAACCCACCGAAAATGCCCCTGTCGCAAACGCGCTGGCCCCAAAGAAGGAAACGGAGGAACAATCTCCCGAAGAGCTCCAGGAAAGATTGAAAAAACTCACTTCTGCCGCGCCCGTTATGCTTTTCATGAAAGGTGCCCCATCTGCGCCACAGTGCGGCTTCTCGCGCCAGATCGTGGCGATATTGCGAGAGAACCAGGTCAGATTCGGATTCTTTGATATTTTGAAGGACGACGCCGTGAGACAGGGGTTGAAGACGTTCTCCGATTGGCCCACGTTCCCTCAACTATACATAAATGGCGAATTCCAAGGTGGATTAGATATCATCAAGGAACAGCTTGAGGAAGATCCCGATTTCTTTGCTAATGCTGTTGGTAACTAACTACCTCCAAATGTATTTAAATATACTATGTAATGAAACCTATCTAATTCGTATCCTGTATTATGCGCCCTTTTGTATGCAATGCTATAACTTCCCCTGAGACACCAAAAACGCTAGCTCCGGATCGTCCAGAAACTCATCGTCGGTGTCCTCCTGATTACCGTGTTGCCTGGAGATGGTGCTGTGATGCAGTAGTAGTGTCTGTGGTGAAACCACCATGCTTTGTTTGTCTTTCATGATCTGTGTTTGTGTGGAGATTCTAAGGATTTGATCGTCCAATGTATCGTCCAATTCGTCGGGATCTTCATCAGTGGATTCTTCAATAGCATCCGATTCCTCCAGATCAGAGTTTTCCTGCTCGTGTTCCTCCTTGATAGCCATTCTAATGTCCTCCAGAAACTGATCTTTCACGCTCTGCGCCGCCTCGTTCTCATTCTCCATAACTGGTAGGTCTTCGTCCGCAAAGATCTCATGGAAAGACCCACCAATCCGATTATAAGTGAATTGCTTTGTACCAAAAAGCCGCTGGTGTTTCGCAGAATTCATGATTCTGGGTACGTAATAGCCGTCAATCAAGTTCGCGTCAGAAAAACGAATACCCATTCCACCCAAATACCGCACATAATTTGCAACCTCAAGTCGAACTTTATTTGCCTCTCTGACCATTTTGAACTGCCTGGGAAATTTCATAGGTAGGGTCTTGCTGGATTTCACAGGCACTTTTGCCAACTCGTGTCTTGTTGCGCGGATAGCAAAATCTTGCGCGGCCTCAGGCGACGTGAAAGTGTCGTAAAGACTAAGTGTGTCGACGATTGCGGCGGCTATATCGATGTCAAATTGCAGGCCATTGTAGATCTGGTAGTTTTCTAAAAGCGCTAAATGTAGTAGTCCCATATTATGATAGTTGTCCACCACCATTTTCACAGATTCGTAGTCCAGGCCATATTCGCTGTCAATGACGCCGTCGCGGGTCTTTGAGCTCGAGTGAATCACTTTTCCAGCAGCATGAAAAAGAGAGATTTGCAGCTCCCGGAAAAAGCCAGAAAACCCCGGGCCATGGCTGCTCCTAC
Organism: Metschnikowia picachoensis; assembly: GCA_030556465.1. Classification (NCBI taxonomy): domain Eukaryota; kingdom Fungi; phylum Ascomycota; class Pichiomycetes; order Serinales; family Metschnikowiaceae; genus Metschnikowia; species Metschnikowia picachoensis. The sequence goes on along the minus strand of JAKTUB010000309.1, from coordinate 33,855 downwards.
TCATGAACTCAAGATTGCTGATCAGGGAGCATATGTCACCAGACTCGTAGAGCTGATTGAGAACCTCTGAGGTTTTCGCCGTTCGTGAAAGGCCTTTTTCGGCACTAAGAATTGGCTGGAGCAGTTTCTTGATGTATGTTTTCGCTATGGGGAGAAATTTCACCTGGCGAATGAGTCCCGACGAACGACCTGCATTCAAAAGGTCTCGCCCTAGCACTGTTTCCATAGTCAAGCAGTTTTCGATATTGTAAAATCCACGTTGGCCATGGTCGCTCACGATTTCGACTTCGGTCAAACAAAGCACGACCGGCAGTAGTTCGATCTCGTTGGCGCTGAAAATCCAACTTCTCAAACAGTCCCTGAAAGAGTACAAGGTATCCTCATGAAACACGTTTGGGAGATCCTCAATCAACACAACCTTTCTGTTACTACCCGCAAGGTACCTGCATCCGTCCATGAACTCCCGAAAATGCTGTGCCTGATTCACATCGGTCAATGAAGAGTCCAAATATTCAACATAGCCATGTGCAGTGCCATCGGATTGAAAATATTCCTTGGCCAAGCATTTTGCTAGTGTCGATTTGGAGCACCCAGACGGGCCTGAAAATACCAAAAGCCGACAATTCGAAGATTTATCGACAAGTTTCTCAAAAACCTCCCTCACTTCCTTGACTTTTCTTGGGTTGATGCACACTTCCAGCACGGTGCCAGGCTCGTATTTAGTTACCCATGGCAATTCCTCGCGGCGTCGTTTTTTCGATTCTATTTTTGGCTCTGGTATTTCTACCGAGACCTCATCAATCTCTTCGCTCAAGCTTTCATCCTCAAGTACATGGACGGTCTTTCTCGGCCTACGAACCATATATGAGCCATATGAATATGTGCTAGAAATGCCAGTGCCGGTGCGAATCTGCCCAGGGCAGTCGCGAACTTTCGCTTAAATCTTGTTGGTATTTAGAGAAGCACAGGACTGATATGGTATGGACACGACCCGCTGATCCAGCAGTCGTAGAGGAAGATTCTTTTACTCTATTTTTGAATTAGTGTAGATAATAGTCACAATTACATTAGGTCAAAATCCACCAGGGCCGAAGCACATCCTAATTATCGCCCTACTTTGTATCAATATCAGTGTAACCGCATTTGACACGGTGTTGCATACAACCAAAACATATCTTCAGGCTTCACTATTTACCAGTGGACGTGAAGTAACTTGAAGGGTTGGCTAAAACCTTAATAAAATCGTAAATTCGTTAACAAACTAGGCGAAAACTGCAAAAGATCCGATATAGAGACCATCCATGGCCCAAAAAAGTCTAAAGATAAATACATTGTTCATCATGTCGCGCATACGCAGCGTTTCATTCACATAGCATCAGACACGAGTTGACGCTGGGTATAGTCTACGCCCATAGCGGCGGGCGGACCTCCGGGATATTCATTCACGAAAACATACTCTTTTTGCGGCCTGTCTAGTTCTGAGATGCACGGAAAGTCTCCAGCAAAGCTGTAGTGACTTTCTGAAAAGTCATAAGTGTGTGCTGTTGAACTGTTAATAAGAACGGGCGGCTCGGGACTGATCTCTATAGTAGACGGACTAGGATCGTCTTTCACAGGCTCAGGTTTGAGTGGAAAAGTCGGTCTTTCGGCCTTAACCATAGCGAAAAACTCCAGATTGTCCGGCACTTCCGCGTCACCAAACACAACGTCATCATAATGCACTGTATGAGTATCGGTGAAGTCCGGGAAAGAAGCCAATTCAAAGGATTGCAGACAAGGGTCATTTTTGATCACGAGGCCACAACGCACTTCCCCTATATGCCTTCGGCCCGGTCCCTGGCGGGTATACTGTAACAAAGAAGATTCTGGTACACAACTTAGTCTCTCGTGAAGGAAAGCGTTTCCACGATCATAGTACTTCGAAAGTGACGGTCTGTGGGTTTTGCAGGAGTTTTTTCCGAAAAGGAATCCCGTCGTGAGAGCACATGTAGCATGGTATGACTTCACGCATTTTGCAACCGAGCACTGGAAACATGCGCCACGAGAGACGGTCTTTGAGGATGTTTGGTAACGGTTTGGCGTGTGGCAGCCAAGGCACTTGAGTGTGCGGTAAGGCCGAGCGATATTTTCGACGCCGGTAACAAGATCTATTTTGAAATCATTCGAGGAAGGTGAAATGGAAACCTGAGGCACAAACATTTCTGCGCAAATTCGGTGCACCTGTAGTGTTGATCCTGTGCGAGGGTCTGTTTGGTCAGTGTCTAGTAGCTGAAATTTTCTGTACCGGAGCCATTCTGAAGACAAGTCTTTGGGGCACAAAACGCATTGTGTAATGGATATCTTTGGCTTTGGTGGCTTCTCTGCAATACGCTGTTTTTTCAATACATCTGCAGAATTCTTGGATGTCTGATCGGGGCTTTTGTCGCCGGAGGTCCTTCTTTTGGTGGCCCTGACTTTTAGATTCTCCTCCTTAGCTGAATAAGGCACGCCCTTGTACTTGCAGTAGATTTGTTCGTGATTGATGCCCACAGAGTCGCGGATGCACTCGCACTTTCGCGTCTTTTTAGCAAACTCAAACCAGTCATCCAACGCAAAGTTCACTGACTCTGCCAAGTTGTACCCGTAATTGAAGCCTGCATGGTAACCATAAGGATACGTGATCATGAACTCGCCTTGTTTATGCACGATTTTGTTGCATTTGATTCCATTCCTCTCAAGAAATTGAGGAGACGCGAGAAACGTCTTGTGGCGCAAGAATTCCGCGCAATTTTTATAGTCCTCATTAAAAATCTCCAGCATAAGCCTGAAAAACTTGCCGTTCTGGCTCTGCGGAATCAGATACCACTGTTTGGGCGCGCCGAAGTGCAAATAGTTGATGGAGTACAAGTCCTGGTCTTCTAAATGCCAAGAGAACGTGGCTTTCCAGAGCCCAGCATACAAATACGCGTCGTTAACGCCTGGAAGTTTCTCTTCCATTAGGTCAAGCAAATTGGGGAGCTTCGCCACGTTCCAGCTCTCTATATTATCCCTGAATAATGATCCTAGCATGTCTGCGCCATACATGGGCTCAGCATAGCCCAAGGATTTCCAGTAGAGCAGCTCCAACTCGTCACATCTCTCATGCGTAAACTCGGACGCATCGATGTTGAAGTCTCCACGAAGAACATCGTTGAGTATCAGCGAATCTTTTGCTCTACTACATCTTCTGGTGTGCACACGCTCTTCGGGCTCGGTATCGTGCTTTATCTCGGCATTCACGGGCGACGAACCACGACTGTTGCTCTTATGGGCCGGAGGCATGTTGCTTGCCTGTTTTGCTAGGCTTTTCCATTGAGAAATATTGTACTTTCTTTGCCTTTCAACGTTCTGACATGAGTACACTCCCTTAAACCCCGCGGTGACGTTCATGTTCTGCACGATTGGGTTTTTGATGACGATTTTCGAGAGATTCTCGTCCGTGTACATTCCTTCTAGATCTGCCTGCCACTCTCTTGGGGGAATGACCTTCACTATGCCACTTTTCATGCCATATTCATTGATGGCCTTATTATACTTGTAGAAATCACGGAATTGCGCCATGGTGGGCTCAAAAACGGGAACGCCGCCGGAGTAATACGCAGGCTCTACGGCTAGGTCTGGGTCGCCCTGGTAGACTTTCTCCATACTGAAATATGCGTGTGTCTCTTGATGTATATTTCGAATTCTTGTGTCTGTGCAATTACGTCAATTGATCTGCCGTGAGAAATCACCTGACAAAGCCGAGCCGCGGCAGCAGCCCCAGCCAGAATACGGCCGGCCGCTTCAGTCATCTATTTGAGTCATATCTGAAAAGTTATTGGCGGATGTATAAACAATTGAAGATTGGTTAATAGCTATGTGACTTAGAGAGTACAAAAGTTCGTGGGCTAAACTCTACTCCGTATGGGTACAATTGCCAGCCAGACAGAGGCAAATGGCCTTCTCAGCTTTACGCGTGTGATATCAAGTAAAATGGACCACCCACTTCAATAAACCTTTGACCCAAATTTGCAGTGAGCTTTTTCATTGCAGACGAGTGCTTTAATTCACTGGTACAGAAGCCAAATTGCCTTCTAATATTCGATGAATCCAATGCCCTTTTCCTTACCCATTTGCTTTGCCAGCATAAAGGGTGGGTGGCTTGCGGCCTTCGCCCTCTGCAGGATCAAGTCAATAAGCCGAGATCTGGGGTGGGGCTGATCTTCAAATGTCATCTCGGGAAAAACAGGAAGAACAAATAAAAATTCGTTTGAAATGGCCCAAATAAGAAGGAAAAGCAAACAGGAAAGGATTTCAAAGGCTAGAGCAGCGAAAGCATTGGTGCTTACGGGATTAACAGTGGCTTTTTTTCTTGTATACTGCTACCATGTTTGGTGGGCCGCTAACGCTTTCTATCAGAAAAGATTTGGGTCCTTGTTCAGTAATGTCATGATCATCGTGGGCGGGCTTGCATTGAACGGATTTGTGTGCGTGAAGTTTTTGCTTTTCTGTGAAACAAAGTTATTGAGTGATGGTATAGACGCTGACCACAAGAAGTACATATGATTCTAAAAGCGTACATGGACGGATAATTATGAAGGCATTTTGATTTCCAGGTCACATTTAAAAGATTTGCTCTTTACTATCAGAAAGGCAGATACGATACATAGTTCGACGGCAATACACTGGTCATATTTGGTTATCCCATAGACGGGGGACTTGCTTGATCTCTGGGCTCGAAGGCACCTGTAGCACGGACGTGTTTTTGTTATCGCTCTTCGTGATCTCAATGATACTCAACTCGACATCCAGGTCTTCCTCGGAATCCGGTATGATTTCATCTGAGCGATGCTGCTCCTGACGCAAAATCGTGAGCTGCACTTTTGATGACCTACTCAGGTCAAGTTCCACTTTGCCCGCCACTTCTATACGACCTCGTGTCTCAGTTTTACCCTTTTTTCGAAGTGGTGAAAACTGAAGCGACTCCAGGTCAGAGGGGTCAAGAACCAGACCCTGCGTTCCCCTGCCAAACAGGGCATTTGCTGACATGAAGACATCATCCTCAGTGCCGCCGATTTCCTGGCTCACTGTGTTCTTTTTGTTGAACGGTCTACTTCGAAATAATGGAGAAGAGTCAATTCGTTGCCTCTGAATGAGTGGAGACGAGTCAATTCGCTGCCTCTGAATGGGTGGAGAAGAGTCAATTCGTTGCCTCTGAATGAGGGGAGACGAGTCGATGCGAAGACAACTGGGTGTGTTGCAGAAAATGCGGGCTTGCAGTTTTGAGGGTGTGAGAGAATCTGGGATCACTACGTTGCCCGTGTATTCGGGTAAAGATTTTGCGGGCGGCGCAGGAGAAACGGTCTCTTGTCGGGGCAGTTTCAACGCGGTGGCAAAAACCAAAGATGTGGTCGCAGAAAACTCTGGTGGTCTTGGCTGTTTTGAAATGCTCTTATGCAATGGGGCAGGGCCAGAATCTGTAGCCTCTTCCTTGGAGTCAGAGGAGTATAAGAGCAGGAAGTATTCTTTTCTGGAGAGTGGCTCGATATCTGATTCGGAATTTAAAACAACGTCGTCGGTATCCTGAGTATTTTGAGACATGAAAGAAAAAGTTTCGGATCTGTCAGAGGAAGTAGCAGGTTCCCCATCACTTCTCGCCTCAGCGATCATGTTTTTGATTGATGAATCATCTTTTGATAACGAATCACCACCGTATCCCGCTGCTTGACTTGGGTCGTCCGCCACCTGCGAGAGCGTGAGGCAAAGTGGCGAGTCTGGCGCGTTTTCCGAGTGGGCCATACTAATCTCATTGTCCAAAGCACTGTCATCCAAATCATATAGCCAAATTAGATCATCTCTCGAAAGATCGGCGCTAGGCTGACGCGAGGCCTGTGACCAGATCACATTCAGGTCCTGGCTGTTGGCAAGATTCTGTTCATGGTGCTTCAACTTCTCTAGTCGTTTACTCACCACTTTGAGTGTATTTTTGTTGTTCTTTGAAAGATGAGGGAACTTGAGCCGTAACTTTTCCAGGAAGTCCTTCCATTCCGTTTTCGAAAACAAGCCCAGGTCCTGGCCTCGCGGCCGGCGCGAGAGCAAATGCGGCATGGCCGTGGCCTGTTCAACTTCACTAAGAAACGCGTCTAATTTCTTTTGATCCCCTAGAAAATTATCGAGTAAGCTTTGCGTATCCGGCTGCTTTTTGCCCCCTAAAGTTTCTCGCACAAACGCGCTAATCGAGTGGATCTGTCGCTTGCCTAATTTCTTTTTGGCTTTACGTTTAGGTTTGGTCACTTTCGTTGGTTTGGGTGCCTTGACTTTGGGCGAACCAACGTCATTTTTGAACCGCTGGAGTTGCGATACCTTCCCATCTTCGTGCTCTTGATCCTCGTGCCGGGCCTGAATTTGTGTAGAATGGAAATAAAGCGATAATAGGGGGGAGTCTCGTGGGGCCAGATCAGTCATGGTTTGGCGTTTAGGGTGCGAGCGTTTTTGGTTCCACCCATGAATAAATTCTCTTCTCGTATATCCGAAATCACTAAGAAACTTTATATTCTAGGATCTGGCTTATGAATGGGCTGAAATTCCTGAAGGATGTAAAAAGTGGAGTATGTTTCCCCGGATTCTGTACATGTATGGCAGTGCATGAAAACACGTCTATTTGCCTTCGCGCCATAAATTAAAAAGGTGTTGCATGCGGCAAGCATAAATGACATGACAATTCTTGAGACATTTCAGGAACTTCAGTTACGAGAGTTTTGGGTTTACTTTCAGCTAAAGGGCATGATTTTTCATATTGTAATTTAAATAAATATCAGTCTTGAGCCTTTAATTTATAACTGTCGAGGGCATGGCATGCACAGTATTTCGCAAGCGGTTAGCACTAGCCTGGATTCTCTTGCTTTATCTCCCACAGACTTTCCTTTTTGTTGTACACCGCAATCTCCTGTATTGTGTGTTTCAAGATGCTTTTCGTAAACACTTTGAACTCCTTTTTGGCCAACTCAGATAACGTTCCGATCGAAAAATTACTGTTTTTCTTAATGAAGTCAGCGAGGCTCTGCACGACCTTCTCATCTTTGATCACAGGCTTTTGTGGAATTAGCACATTGGGTGCCTGGCTCTTTTCAGGTACGTGTTTCACTGGTACCTCCGAAAATGAGGAAGTTTGTTTTGTTTCCGGCTTGATTGATGACTCTTGTTCTTTTGTTTCCTCTTTCACCGACCAGTAGTCTTTATAAGGATCGATTGGGAAATCAATTTCCCAATGTAGCCGTTCATACTTCAATGCATCGAATAGCTCGCTCCGCGTGCCATCGTTCCATATACATTCAGATTGAAGCGGGCCTATATGGCCGCGTTTGTTCGTTTCGCTAGCCTCAACAAAGTCTTCCATCTCGTCATCTTCTGCCTCTTCTTCTTCCTCATCTCCTTCGTCCAAATCGTCGATATCTTCCTCCTCGCCTTCATCGCCCTCCTGCCAATCTAGGTCGGAATCGTAATCATAATCATAGCCGGTGACGGATATATCCAAAGGACGGGCGAACAGGATTACCGTCGCAATGTGTTTGTCGGAACACCACGTGCCAACGTATGGCGGCTTGGCATTTTCATAAAACTGCAAATACTTGATAGGAGGCAAGTCACGCACTAAGTCGTATAATACTGACTCTGTCATCTGCGAAGAATTGAGCGCATCCACCATCTGCTGCGAAGTTGTAAGCAATTTCGGTGACTTTGCATCAAAAGGCTTGAAGATATGCGAAATGTCGGGGCTGCCTTTGTCGTAGCCAATTTCTGTATCGAACTTCGACATAGCTGTAGCTAGTAACTCTGGCGAGAGCGGTGACTTCGATGCAAGCAATACATTACTTTTTTGAAAGAAGGGTAGGAAATCATCTCTGTAAGAGTTCTGTCTTAAAACATCCTTCGTGTCTTTTGCAACTTCCAGATTTGACGCGGCTTTTATCTCAGCATTTACAGTCAGCAGAGAAAAAGAAGACGGTTCTTCCTTCGCTGTTGATTTCACGGTGAAAAAGTTGGAGATCTTCTTTTGATTCCGCTCTTTTGCTTCCTCAGCTTTTCTTTGCTCTTCTTCCCTCTGTTTCCGTTCTTTTTCCTTGGCGAGTCTTTCCAACTCCTTCGCCTTCTTTTCCTCTTCCATCCTAAGACAGCGTTGCTCTTTTCGAAGCTGGATCTGTTCGCGTTTTTTCTGCTTTTCTTTCTCCAACGCCTCTCGTTTCTGTTTTCTTTCGAGCTCTTTTTTCTCTCTTTCTTCTTGCGCTTGCCTCCTTTCTTCCTCCTTTTTGCGCTCTCTTTCGAGCTTTTCCGACTGTTTCTGTTCGCGTTTTTCCCGCTTCTCTTTCTCCAACGCCTCTCGTTTCTGCTTTCTTTCTAGCTCTTTTTTCTCTCTTTCTTCTTGCGCTTGCCTCCTCTCTGCCTCCTTCTTGTGCTCTCTTTCGATCTTTTTGACTTCTGGGAGTTTTTGTTCAGCGAGCGGCTGCCTTTTTGTGCGCTGTTCAGGCTGCAGATGGTCGCTAGTTGGTGTCGCAGACTCTGGCTCGGCGGCTAGTAGGGGCGTGGATTCTTGACTGACACCAATTTCTTCAGTTTCAGCAATATTTTCAACTGGTTTGGGTTGAATTTCGTTGCTTTTGTCATTAGGAAGTTGCGGCTTTAAACGCTTGGAGTCTGAATTCTCCAACGCACGGGCTTCTGGTATAGTGGGAGTGCTTTCATCGCCAATCGCGATACTAGTATCATATTCGCGTTTCAAAGGGGGGCTTTGATGCGGTTGTGGACTCACGCTGTCGATCTCTATAGCGTTGTTCACGCCCGATGCGTCCGACTTCGTGAGAGGTGATCGCAACTTTGAGTTCACGCTTTCGGAGGTGTCTTTGGATGTTTGATGGCCACTTTCTTCTTTTGCAGCGAAATCACTTTGCAGGGGTCTGGTTTGTTCGCTCTTTTCAAGACTTTCAACCTGATTGGGACCATGACATTCATCACCTAGACTTTTTTCACCATGCAGTGCATTCACGCAAGTTTTTGTGGGCAAAAATACTTCCGGCTTTGCCTTTCGGCTTTCAGCCGTTGTGTCCATGGTAAGCGTAACTATCAGCGAATTTGATGATGTTGTGTATAATAAGATTTCATTCGATCTCGGCACTGGTGCAGGTGTTGGTGGACGGACGCGTAGGCGCTCGCATTAAGTACCGATACGTGGCTAAAGAAAAGAAGAAAAAACCTTTGGCACAGCCTCACTTGAAATTAGCATTCATTCAAATAGTCTCAGCATTCGAAGAAAGTGACCACATGGTCTTTGTCGTAATTTTTCTTATTTTGTATTGTTGGAGATATTTAGTCTATGTGATAATTCTTTTCAGGTCATTTTATATTGAAACTTCGTGACGTTTCCTCGATGTTCTGACTGTTCCACAGTCATTGATTAGGCGCAGATTTTATTTTATTTTTTTTTTTTTTCGTTGTCATGTATTCGTTTTTTGCGGTGCGCTTTCGACAGGGCTATCAAGGAATGAAATCCATGCAAATATCGACTCCACAGAAACTATGATAGCAGGCGTTGTGCTGGGTGTTTTTTAAATTTTTGAACTTTGATCAGAATCTATTTTAATGATTAATAAAAAACGCAAGTGTCTGTATTTAATGTACCATGTGTAGACACCAGTAATGAAATTATCTGCATTTTCCGCGAGAAAATATCTGGATACTTGGGATATTCTCTCAAACCATGTCAAGTATACAAATAACTCGAATAAAAAATAACCTTTAAAATATTTCAGATTTAGATATCGAGCAAACTCTCAGATATTCGGATAATTTAAAATAATTCGTGGTCATCCTGACAAAGTCTTGAAGACTCAACACCGCCTTTGTCACCGGCAAACTCGACTAGATCTTTCGCGAAGGCGAGTCTGTTGCGAGGGGAAGCCCGTACAACCCCTCATCTTCACGCCACGCGCTTCACGACGCCTTGAGGTTATAAAGCGGGTAGAAAACCCCCCTGGCCTCTCAAACACTATTTTTGTTTTAGTTGGCGTACGTGCAATATTCGAGTGGTGTGAGGAACTGCGGTCTAACGACATAGTCGAGACGTGGGAGATGGGAGGAAAAGAAAGCTCCTGGAGACCCGTATAGGTCAACGCTCACTGACCACGAGCGAAATGTAGCGTGCTGACAACAGTAGTTTGTAAAATCGAACAGTTTTGGAGGATTTCTGTGCCAGTCGTACACAGAGCCTGGAGAAAGAGAGCGAAGCAGGGTCTGTGGATACTACTCACAGTATACCAGATTTTAGCGATGTATCATTGAGCGATACAGAGCTGAACGTTGCGGAGACTCCAAACTCAAGACATAGACTAGAATTGATCGAGTTAGAATATAATGAATCATGCTCAAAGAAGTTTCCAAATGAGACGGCGATCTAGGGAACATCTTTGATTCAAGTGAGGACGAAGAGATCGCCCACAGTACAAGTCTTGAATTTGACTGAGAGGGGTCATCCAAAAGTCTGTGACATATTCATAGCTTAACAGGTGTTCTGAGTGGAGACAAGGCGTAGTCGTACCAAACAAGAGTTTCTTTACTATGAAAAAGTGCAGGTAAAATTGCATGTCGGATTATGCCACATTATCTGGAAATTATCTCAAGTTATCAACTACCAACCACACCACTACACTAGCCCACCACAACCGCCCCATTCGAATAATAGGCCCCTTCGCAGCATGTAGTTCGACCTACACCTAACCCCTCCTCATCCATGCCTGGGGTTTGGGAGCCACTCTCCTCTCAGGCACATGTCTCGCGATTGCGTCCCTTATCTATGGTACCAATACATCCAATACATGACTAAAGAAAAAAAAAAAAAATCAAATATTAGATACAGATATTTTTTTTAGATATTTAGAAGAGTGTGATAATTCGAGATAATTTGAGACAAATCGAGATAACCATCACTGGTGTAGACTATGCTAAAGTATATAATCTGATTGAGCTTCATGCAATCGAGCCAGGCGAGGTCAAGCGCGGCGCGGCTCCAATAAACCGCCCCACTTAACGGCCTTATATATACCCAATGCACCTCATGTATTGCGTCCACACTCAAACACAAATCACCACACGGAGACTCTAAGGCTATTTCCTGCTAGAAATTACTCATCTTCGAAGGAAGTATAGCTCACCGCTTATAAAATACATGCTGATGTCGCTACCGCACGTGATCCCGGGCCTGTTTCCCAGCGAGCCGCGAGATCCATTTGCCATCGCAATACTGGGCCAGCCATCAACGTCGTATCATCAGGCGACGCTGGAAGAAAGCATTGACGATGAAATACAGGCACTGTTTGCTGTCAGAGAACTTGGTGGCTGCAGAACCACCGCACAGAAACACCTAATCGGGCAGTTCGATGCGCTCACGTACTTTGTGATAGGGTTCCAGTTTTTGAAGTATACCCATGGCTCATGCATGCCGCCCACAATCGCACATTTATTGATATCCTTTCTGCTATATGCGAGGCGATTCACCGCCACCGGTCCCGAGAGTGGGCGCCAGATATTCGCTGAACATTTAATCTCTCAGGAACAGCATTTCCATGCTGCGGGGCTTACCTTCGATAGGCACAAAATCGTTAGGTTTATTGTTGGTAAGACACGTAACTTGATATTGTGGAAATTTTTGGCATGTGTTGTGTATCACACGCTCTTGGTGGTGCTCTATTTGCAGCCCGTGGCGAATGAGGGCAAACTTCACTTGCTAGAGCACGGTCTGTGGTACTCTTTTTCGTTTGTGGGGGAAACACTTCCACAAAACTATTCGGTTGCGGACCCATGGTGGCTTCGGCTCTGGAAGTTGGGCCTCTGTGGACTTTTGTTTTTGGATGTGGTCATTCTAATTCTACAATTGATTATCTATCAAAGCATTTTTCTCCAATCAACCATTTCGCCCAAAGGACTACGATTAAACGAGCGGGAACGGTACATTTTGCGGGCGCAGGGTGCTGGCTCGGGAACTGACTTGGAATCAGAGAACGGTGTGCCTGTAATCTTTCATGTTAAGCTCTATGAGTCGTTGGGTGAAGACCCAATGGCGGAGATCAGTGTATAATATTACAAAATACACTTTCACGACACGTTATTGCGTATTTGAAAAGCCGAAGTTTTGTTAAGTTTCCTGTTATCGATGAAGAAAAACGCGTGTGACCTTCCTTTAAGCTAAGCAGACGATTGCTATTGGCTCACATGTATAACAATTACGCTTTAGATGTAAGAAATAGATTCTCTTCGCTGCCGTCAGCAAAATTAACCCTTCTACATTTACCATTTTATAGCCGATTCACTGAGTATTTACTATTCTGTTGCTTTTTCTTCATCACCATAACCTTTCAAAACCCGCTTCGAGCTTTATGGTCCCTAACCACTGTTAGTTGGCTGCACAAAATACCTTCCTCAGCCACTGTATTGGTCTGATCAACTTACATTCAGAGGAATTAGTATTCTTTCGTCTCATTATATGTCGTTTGCTGAACATCTTCTCTTTTTTTTTTTTTTTGCTTGATACATCTGATCAGACGTAGAGCGTTTTATTGATTCATTTGCGGTACAGGCTATACAGCTTTCAAGTCAGATTTTGGGCAAAAGAAACACAATTTCAACTATTTATTTTTGTTTGTATTCGTATTCAATTATCCCCATCGCATTGGAAAATAAAGCCATCATGGTAAGCTCAAATTTTATTCGCGTATACATTTCTACATGAAGACAAATGTATGAAGAGAAACGGGGCCATTGTGCCTGCAAATACTATGGTCACAAATTTGATTCAAACAATTTGAGTAACAAGGGTTGCGAGCTTTCCCGTGCTAGAATTCCAACCTCCGACACTACAGTCGCCAACCTTGACACCATAGTAGTAACTCAGCTACCTTGAGTCGTGTCGATTGCATGTCATTCGTCAGACTTGCGTTGAGCGTTGAGCTAAAGAATAAGCCACACAGAACTCGGGAATTCACCTTTGCAAACGTAGCAGTAAGTGGACCAACATGGCGGCTGCCATCACTATTGTAGTCTCAGCTTAAAAAGAGGTCTGCGACTTTGAAGAAGTGTGCCCAAAACTCCGATCATGGTGGAGATTTACGAGCTTTTGAGTAGTGATTTCTGAGTCGCCCCTCCTTTTAGCATGTTTCAGCAAAGGAGTGTTCGATTCGTGGAATTCACAGTGTGGGCTTAATGCATAAAGTGACGACTAGATGTGTGGTGATTAGGACTACGCTTATGATGATATTTTTGCAGACAACAATGATGAAGATTTAGACTTCCTAATGTGTGCAGCAACAAACACAGATGCGGCACGGATCCTGGTAGACCCAATGATAGCTTCGAAGAAAGTACTTTAGCTATAGAGTCGTAAGAATCCTTTCGTACGATAATTACTGGCGAAGCGGCTTCCTAAGAAACGCGTCTTTCCCTTTCCACCACCACAAGCACAGCTGTATCAATTAGCAATAATGAATGTGAGCTGTTAAGCAAATTTATCGAGTAAGGCGGCAGAAAACACACCAATAAATTCGCAAGCAGTAATATTCGAAGTTTCCAATACTGAATCAGATGCTCAGACGAAATATTCCCGGCCAGTCACACAATGAGGCGAACACTTCATTGCGTGATCACACAGTCTGATTGGAAGAATCAATTTCGAAGGCTGACGGCCAGTGACAATGGAAAAAGCGAAAGAGACACAGCCGAGCCGTGGCTTTACCATGATTACATAGATACCTAAATTTCCATTATAACTTTCGGTTTAAAAAAGCAGTCAATCTCGTTTCGTTTCTCGTGTCTTCTCATCATATCGGAGCCTCCAAAATGTTGTACGTCTGAGCTTTCACGACTCTATTCTTTGCATTCCGTGTCGCTCTTTGCGACCTCGCAAAATTTTCAATCAGAACAGCCAGCAACACTTTTAGATGGTCGACAGCCGAGGCTTTATCAAAGGAGGGTACCCTGACAGAGCACACCCATTTCATGTGACGTGTCACGCGCGTGTTCTTCATTGTTTGAAACAGACGATTGCCAATTCGTTTGTCTACAGGTATATAGTTTTGTTTCATTTAAGCTTTTGTTTTTCAAGAAGATGAGTGTGAACCACACCTTGTGCACTTCGAGTTGTATTCTACTTCTTTTTCGTTTGTAAGTAGCAACGAAGAACTATTCACCATATACTTACGATTACACGAACTGCTTTTCCTTTTTCTGAGATACGCGCGTAATCGTTAAGCTTCCACGCGTAAGATCAGTTCCTGCTAAATACAATTATTCAGACACGAAACCTGTTCAAAACTGATCAAATCGATCTTCACAATACCGTTGTTTATCAAAAGTAAAATACTCGATTTTCCGAAGAAAATTGATGAGCATCTGCGTGCGGCAGTGTTGTGAGAATCGGTTTTTTTTGTGGTGTTGCAATGTCTTGGTCGTTGCCACGGCATCGTTTTTTTTACTCGTAACCTAAAACAGTGCCGTTAACCGTGAGTAACAGTTGGATTATATGCAACACCGTGTTTAATGCGCTAGCACACAGAAAATTACAGTTGGTAGAGTACCCAAGTTTTATAATGGTTCAACCCGATGTAAATTGGGCCTACGTCCACGTATCAATTTTATATAGTCAATCTGACGCTTAGGGACTAAGAAAGGATTTTTCTTCCGCTAAGATGGAAAAAACTTTTCCCAGTGGTCGCGCACTCTCGTCGGTCGTGCTTCAACCATCTGCGTTACTGAACCTCCTTTAAAAACCAGTAACACGAATCGTCTAAACATTTTAAAGCAAAACTTTTTCTTGCTTTTCGTACCCAAGAATTTAGTCCACTTCTCGGACTACGCAAATATCTTTTTGGAAGTTTTCGCTGTCAAATCCTGGTCTCACCGGCTTTATAAGGACGGGGAGGGGGAAGAGGGACACTCTACGAGGGATGTTATCACCACCATTCGTAAGGATGCCAGTCTTTCCGTTCATTCAGTTTTTATTGTTTAGCACAGACGTATGCGAGGTTTTTTTGTCTATAGATATATAGTTTTTTCCTTCATATTACGATTACGTGAGCCATTTGACCATTTTCTGAAATACGTGCGTAATTACGTGCATTTTTAGTGCCATTGCTCGTTCTTACGAGTGATTTCACAACACTGGCTGGCGTGCGGTATACTGCCGCATGGTATCGCCTGTCAAATTTGTTTGTTTGTTTGTTTGTTTGTTTGCTTGTTTGCTTGTTTGTTTTTGGTTCCCCTGGCGCGTCAGGCTTTCATGCATGGCGAATTCCCCCAAAAAACCAATAAATCATTAAGAAGCAAATTAAAAATACTCAAGCAGATGCGCCGCACGGGCTGGATGGTTGGCACAATCTATAAATATTTAGGTTCTGGTTGCAGGGATCTGGAATGTTCTGTAAATTCGAGTTCGCGCTGTCTGTAAAAGGAAAATTGGTGCCCTAGATTGAGTGAATGCGTCCGTCAGGACTCTGGACGCACGCCCATTTGGGTCGCCATCCCGATATTTGGTTTGTTGCGTCACGTGACCCGCCACGGAAGGCAACGGCCTCACGCACATTCCGCCACTTGCAAATAATCACGTCCGAAGCCATCTCAGTCAAAACCCGACCGTCTTTCTGCTCAGACTGAAAAGCCGCATATCCTTCGAGTTTTTTTTGCTGCACTTCTGAAAAATCGATTTTGATAAAAGCTGTCAGTACAATCGCACTCGATACAACCAGATCTTCAGGAAAAGGAACCCTCACTTAGAATAGATCGCTAGAGAAGGCATTCGAAGAAGACCGGAAAGTCACACACATCATGAATTCTCGCTCGCTTTGCCGAGGCGTGTACTTTAGCCAGCTTGCGCTCGGCCGTACAGTCCGTTTGCCCATGCGTTCCGCTGTGGCGATATTTCACGTGGGCCCAAAGAACACATACCGCCATGTCAGGTTCAACTCGACGAAACATGCTTCCGAAAAAAATGACCAGCTTGAGAATCTCTCGAAAAAAGTTGCGCCACTGCAGAACGAGAAGCCCACAGAGTTGACACAAGACACTGCGGCGCAGGAGTTGGTGGCGCCGGGCCAGAAACCCACCGAGGCCGTTTTGCCGAAGAAAACCATTTGGGAAAAAGTCAAGCATGAGGTTGCGCACTACTGGGCCGGTACGAAATTGTTGGGCTATGAAATCAAGGTATCTACCAAATTGTTGTGCAAGATGGCGTCGGGCTACGGGCTTTCCAGAAGAGAACGCAACCAGTTACAGAGAACAATAGTCGATGTAGCGCGCTTGATACCGTTCTCGATGTTCCTCATTGTACCTTTTGCCGAGTTGCTTTTGCCCGTGGCATTGAAAATCTTCCCTAACTTGTTACCTTCAACATACGAGTCGTCTTCCGACGTGAAGAAAAAGAGGGCTCGGTTGTCGAAAGCACGTGTCAACGCTTCTGAATTTATCAAGCAAACTATGGAGGAATCGGGTCTCAAATTACTGAAGAAAATTTCTGACAAGGAAAGAGAGGCGTTTGTGTCGTTTTTTCACACGATATCCATGGGTAAGACCCCGGGCAGAGAGCACCTCATCAAGGTGGCTAGAATGTTCAAGAATGACCAGGTTTTGGACAACTTGTCGCGTCACCAGTTGATGGCAATGACCAAATACATGTCGCTTCGTCCGTTCGGCACAGACTCAATCTTGCGTTACCAGATCAGACACCGTTTGTTGACGATTATCAAGGATGATAAAGCCATTGACTACGAAGGCGTCGAGTCTTTGACAGTTCCTGAATTGCAACTTGCGTGCTCGCAGAGAGGTATCAAGACCCAGGAGGTATCGCCTGGCCGCTTGAGAGAGGATTTGGAAACGTGGTTGGACTTGCGTTTGAGACAAAAGATTCCCTCCACTCTTTTGATTCTCTCTTCGGCGTACACCTATGGTGAGCACACGCAGGGCATTGAGACTTACTATGATGCGTTATTGGCTGTGTTGTCATCGATTCCAGACGAGGTGTACAACGTGGCGAAGTTGGAGTTGTCAGATGACTCCAAATTGAAGTTGGATATCTTGAAGGAGCAGGATGAGATGATCAACGAAGAGAATATCAGAGAGAAAGATACCGTCAACCACATCAAGGATAACATCAAGTTGGACGAATATGAGGAGACTGCCACTGAGGGCATGAAAATTGAGGAAGACGATGACAAGAGTGCTAGCACAGAGAAGACTGAGCAAAAAACAGAAGCGAAGAAGTAGAGTGGGTTCTGCGTGGTTTTTGTCAATCCAGCAATGAATCCTGTGATAATTCTTCATGTTCGCAATAAACACAAGTAAATATATTCTTTCCTCTTGTACGTACATAGCTATTTTCACAAGATATTATTTATTGAAAAACAGCAAGCGTGAGGGCGTCTAAAGAGCCAGCAAGAATATTTTAGGGCATAACATTAATCCAACCAAAGTCCTAACGAATTGTAGAATAATCGCGTACTACCGCGAAGGAAGTAAACATTGCTCGCTCTATATCGTACTCTGAGTGCCAATAATCATATCCGGGTTTCCCTTCACTACTTTTGATCTTTCACAAATCATGATCCGATTCAGCAGAAATCACAACAGCGTCAAATTACAAAACTAGGGCTCGTTCATGATATTTCATTGATGCTATTTGACTATTTGATCTCGCGCTGACATTAGTTTTTACCAGTAGAGCCAAAGCCGCCCTCGCCTCTGTCGGTGTTGTCCAAGTCCTCCTTCGTAATGACTTTAATTTCGGCATTGATGATCTGTTCCAACACCAACTGGGCAATTCTGTCACCCTTTTTGATTTCGAAATCTTTCTTGGCGTGGTTGAAAAGAACAACCTTGACCTCACCTCTGTAGTCCGCATCAATGACACCGGCACCAGTGGAGATGCCGTGTTTCACAGCGAGCCCGGATCTGGGAGCCACGCGTCCATATGTGCCGATAGGAACGATGATCGTGAGGTCTGTAGCGACTAAACCTTGGCCTTGGGCAGGAATTGTGGCGTCTTCTGACAGGTAAAGGTCGTATCCGGCCGCCAAGGCAGACCCTTTGGTCGGGACAGTAGCATTTTCTGAACGAAGGAAGACTTTGAGTTCGTCAGAGGCTTTGAGCTTTTTTTCGGCTGACATGCTTGATTGAGTAATGATGTGGGTTTTGTTTTGTATGGAAGGAAAAATCTTGAAAATGTGGGTGCGAAAGTTGGATTGGTGTATGAAAAATATCGACGCGACGCGGTCTGCATGGCTTGTCAGCCGCGGTTGCAACGCGTCGTGCGGTGTGAATTGGAATTTCTACAGTTGGGAAAATCCCGAGATTTGTTAGCAACAGAGAGATAATTTTTTCTTAAACAGTCAGTTTTTGTGGGAAACTATATAGTCAAACGCTACTCTGTTTTCCAGATAGACACCCTGAATCTGTCGAAAGCCTCAGCCTACGCAGTGACTGGGCACAGTCTGACGAAAGTGTTGGTTTGGCTGAAATGACAGAGTCTGATAAGGCTACATCTAATCACATATCCTCCTCTTATTTTCACGTTACGGGCGTGACCAAGCTCGATTGAAAAACAAAGTTCGCGCCAGGCTTTAATGTAGGGGATTTCATTGGAAGAAAACGTTCAGTGCAAATCTTTTTCAAAGGGATCGGTCTTTTGAAGAAGAAATTGGAGCCAGTGAAGTCCCCTGGTTTTGAGGAATCGCGTATACTTATTTTCCGCGGGAATCTTAGCCATGTGGTAGAGCATTTTCCTCCTCAAGTATTGGATGAACCACCCAATTGCCTGACTCAACGTCTCTCCAATCACCTCGGCTCTGTGGCCCAAAAGCTGCGTCAGTAATTTAATGAGACCGTTTGATTCTTTATAGAAAAAGCCTCCTTTTTCGGCCTCGCGTACAATTTTGCTGGGCTGATCCCGGGAACATCTGATGTATACAACGATCAATCTTCCTGAGCTCTCTTTTCGTCATGCATTGGACTAAGTCCTTAGACACTGTTTTCTGCAAACAAGAATGTTGATGCCTAAAGCACGGCTTATCAAGTCAATTTGTCAAAAGCCATTTTGACGCGTCGTGCACGGTAGTCTCGAAATGAAACGATTCCAGTCCACTCCCTGAATCAGAATTCCCAAGTAGATGGCCTGCTCACTCTTGATGTGCGATTGAGTGTAGGGAAGGGCAGTTTGAGCAAAATAAGGGTACGATCTGTGTAAACAGATAAGCTTGGATTTCTCGGCGCTCACCTTACTCTCGCTGACATTTTTGTAGCTTGAGAGTATCCTGACCGTCCTTTTATAGTCATCAAAATCATTGAGGTAGATATTGACGTCATCTGCGAACGCGTGAAACTTCATCGTGAAAAGTAAGTAGTTATGGTATATCACCTTCAAGACCTGATTGAGCCCTAAGCGCACTAGAAATGGCTCCAGCGCCAAGTTGAACAAAAAAGGAGAAAGAGGGTTTCTTTGCCTAGTCCCACACTGAAGCGGAAAATGAGGGCCTTCACAATTATTCGAAACAACTGAGCCTCCTGTCTCTCAAGAATCCGCGTCAAGAGACGTACAATACCAGATCTCAATTCCTTTTTTCATGAAAACCGCACGAAGATTTTGATGAGATATTCTGTCAAACGTCTTCATAAAGCCAGCCATAAATACTGCCTGAAAGTTAGGCTGAGTGACTCTTGCGCGGTGAGATTGAAGGTGAAAAACTCTATCGATTTGTGATTTATCCTTCTGTTTTTCATGAACCCTCGCTGCATTGGGCTTATGAGCTTGTCGAGCACCTTGTGAAGCATAGTACATACTGCCCTAGCAATGACTTCGAGAGCCGTATTTGTGAGCAGTATAGGTCTTTTGTCTCTAATCTCAGTCAACTCCACCGTGCGAGACTTTGGAATGAGGCTAACCTACACCACCTTGAAGTACTCCGGTTTTCATCGTATCTTTGGCGGAGTTCGTGAGAATATGGCCTATCTTGTCCCAATACAGTTCTAATACCGGGAACTGAATACCGTCAGGCTCTGGAGACGTCGCCATATTCGCAGACTTGAGGGCCGAATATAATTCATCGGCCACGAAGGGCTTTTTGGAGACTGTCAACAATCAGTGAAGTTTAAGCTTCATTGCCAATTTTTTTTAAAGAGAATGAATCACATACGAAAACTCAAACAGACGATAAATTTGGATAACGCCAACCCAAATTTACAACAAAATCAAGCAAAACTTAGTATGACCGTAGCAAAATTGCCCGAGTCCTAGAGAAGTATGAAATCATGTATTTTTATAGCCGGAGTGTTGTGGAGTGCTAGGTGCGCAATTCTGGCTTCCAGTCCTAAATCAGATGTATCAAGCAAAAAATCGATATACAAGAGAGTTCCAATTATTGACATTTTCGAAAAATTGGCTACAGCAATACGCTCATCGCAAGGGTTTGCTGAGTATACTACAAAATTTAAAAACATTTATTTCAGTGAAGACTTACGAGATATTGACTGAAAAAGTTCAGCACAATCTGGCAATTTTGTTTATTTTGCTTTATATTTGCATCAGTTTTGCGCATTGCGGTGCGTATGAAGAAAAATTTACGACTTACGTGGGGATGACCATCGCATAATCATGAAACATATTATCATTACGATAGTGAAAGTACGAAACCGTAAATGCGTAATACTACGAAGATATACGTAATAACCTTACAATTTACCAAACGAAGGCCACAGAAATCGTATTTTGTAATCAGAATTACGATATGTTTCACGACATAATGTCGGTGTTTGTCGATACGATTTACGAGAAAAAAAAAAACGCCAGCGCGCAACACTGGTTTCAAGTCAGTAAGAAACATAGATGCCTTGTGCACGCATTTACCTAATGAAGACTCTGTATGCATATGCGCCTAACCCATTGGGATTGAGTGATATATATGTATTGTATCACTCATGTTTCAGTCAGGAGTTACTATCAGCTCGATATGTTTTGAATGTATCAGCATCATGCAGTTACCCGGGGTGGGGCGGCACTTGGCGCTTAATAATTATTTGTGAAGTTACCCTCTTGTATTCTATAAAAGATGACTTAATTCCCTGCCTCATATTGAGAAGAAATTAAGCAGCTATCCTACTCTTTTATGACTGACTCTCCTTCACAGATTACTATGAGTAATCTCTTCCTCTACTTCGACTGCCACATGAAGAAGCTGTCCCCAGCTTTCGTTCATTCAGTGAGCAAGTATGAGCTTGAAGACCAGGTGTATCCCTGAGTGAGACACATACTACATTCATGACTTTTCCGCTTCTACGACATCGTAACAACATGTACATGTCCTGTACACCAGAATAGCGGCTCGTTATGCAAGCACATGTTTCTAGCCAAACCATCATGAAATATAAGATCTTCTACTCCAGATACTTTGTCTGAAACGTCTGATAGTGGAATTTCTCCTTTACCAGAGTCCAATAGCGTGGAAATAATACGAACGGAAACAAGAGGAAATGACACAAGCGTGTCTGACCTTTTAATCCTACTAAATCAGAGGAGGGCCCTTCTCCGCCTCCAGAATCGGCTTAATTAGACGCGAGTGCAATGCGAAAACGACATCTCGTTTGATTGTATGGCGGCTCACTCCACCATGTGTATGGCAGATAATATGGCTTTGAATGAAAGTTATATCATTGAGGCAAATGAGTTAGCTAGGAGTCTAATAGTGTTGTTCAATCGAGCGTAGTCGAGCGCGTAACGTAAAATTCGATGCGTAATGAGAAACGTTTCAACATTTCCGTAACACGTTACGAAACGCTAGGATTTTTGTGGGCGTAATCAATTACGGCTGCGTTTTTACGCTCGGAACAGGATATCATGGATAAAAAAAACTAATAACTCGAAAATTGAGGTAGTTATAAACTTTATGATTTCACACAGCTATAGCTTGTGTTAACAATTCAAGTTTATCAGTGTGTTCTTCTGCAAACTCACTGTAGTCGATCAAAAGTAATCCGTCATTAACTCCAACCTTACTACAGTAGGTGTCCCCTTCCACTTCCTCTTCGGTCTCTAGTTCATCATCAGTACTCACCTCAATAGCAACAGCACCCTGCGATTTGAGTATTGCCATCATCTTGATCGACCCTGGCAGAAGGCGATTTCTCTTTTTTGTAACAATGTCACCAACACGAGAAAAAAGTGATTCTGCGAGCGCTGACATTTCTGGAACAGCAAAATAGTCCCTGGCCATACGATAGAGTATAGGGTAAATTGTCTTGCGACTCATGTGGAAGGCCATGACATCCTGATCATCTGGCCCCCGAGTCTCTCTGAAATACTTGTCAATTTAGGTATCTAAATCGACCTTACTTGCTTGGCAAACCCAAACCAAAAAGATACTTCGCTGCACGCACTGAGGTGGAATTGTCATCAACTATTGTGCATACGTCTGTGGTATCCTCATACTTCTTTTTGTACTGCTCATATGCTCGTACGTATATGTTTTAGCTTCAGTTTGGCTTTCTTTGTGTAATGGGTCCTTTATTTACGATTATGCACCCGAAACTGAGGTCAAGAGTGAGTAAGCAACGTGTATTTGTCTTGCAAGGAGTATCAGAACCTAAACCAAGAAAGAGTACCGCGTATCACGACACCGCAGATGAGTTGCACTCAAGCAGATAAGCTAATATTCCTCTCATGTTTGACCTAGGCTACTAATTTACACCCCACCGTTGAGTTGTGGCGCTGCTATGTTCTTCAAGAATCCCACTTTTCTAATATAATGCTACATACACTGAGCAGAATGAAAAACAAGCAATCATAGCAGGATTGTGAGTACCAAGCCTCGAAGACCGGCTCGCTAAGGCACGAAATTATGAGGCGCTCTTCGAATAATTAATCTTAAAACTCGATCCAATGTGAAGGCTCACACTATCCATAACTCAAGGTGTCAATCTGGTTTTTATGGCCGTGTAGCATTTATTACACACGCCGGCTAGATGGTCCACCGATCTCTGCATGCACCCGCACTCACACCTTCTTGAGATCTCGCCCATTCGGGCCAATTAAAGTATGCATATACTTTAGAATACTGCATAAATGGCGTAAATTTGGTCGTCAACGTAACAACGTTACGTTACGCGGGAGGCTGGCGTTTTCGTAACGTAAATGCGATTTTACATTACGGCGTTAATACGATACGTAAAAACGCTGTCGACGTAATGCGAAATCGATCCTTTTGAACAAGCACTGGGAGTCTACTCGAAGAAGTTAACAGCCAAAGGCAAAATGGAGAAGATGGCCATGGACGAGAAGAAGATACAAGTTGGGATAGATGTATTCTCAGTCAAGGTCCACGAACACAATCCCAACAAATCGCCAGCATCCTTGTTGATTCGAAAAACAGCGACACAGATGAGAGAAGGAGAAAAAGGTCCTTTATCAGGTATAAATGACAAGATGGATGTTTTGGCGACGGCTCGAATTGGTTTTGCCGGAAAAAAATATGATACCACGTTGCTTCGATGTGCGATGCCATGAAGGAGGTCAATCTAGATTCGAAGAATCTTCTTGCTAAGCACAGATATTGAAGTCTATCTTTTGTCTTCGAGTATGAGCTAGTGGATTGACATGGGCGTAGCTGCTTTCTCTACCATTTTTAAAAACATTGGCGCGTGACGACTCACTTTCTCTTAATTCATCCTTGAAATCTTTAGTTTGTGTTCTATTGGCTATGATCGATCATTCATGAGCAACAGAAACAAATTGTTCATAATTGCTTCAGGATTTCACCTGCAATTAGAGACAGTGTGATAACAGCTAGAGACAAACTTTGACGTATCTCAGAAAACACAACTGGCGCCAGGTGCCTCGGCCTTGAGAGCTTAGGCTCGCATCCTGCTTTTGTCCACCCAAAAGATCTTGACTCAAGTCGTTCGCTCTTCAACGAGGATCTTCACTAAATACTTTGTTGTCGACTATGGAGTAACCTCTCACTGATTATATTCCATTATCTAGCCTGGGAGGAAATCTGGTATTGCGGAAGGAAAGTCAATAAGTTTGGTGCAGTTTGACGCAATCAGACGCACCTCGGCGCGCTAATCTTGACTCTGTATTGTCTCCCACTTTCATGCAGTCGAGGGGTTTTTGTCGGAGCGCACACCAATTCTTGCGCTTCGCCATTGTTTTCGCGCGCAATATCCGAAATGTGCAGTGGGTTAAAGCATTTGCTTTTGTCAGCTCGGGGAGGGAGATGGGTTACTTAATAACGGTATATATTCAATGGAGTCCAAGCACCACTCGGAAGGGGAGGCGCGGATCCCTTTATATACTCCTATATCCAACACAAACACAAACACTAACACAAACACAAACACAAACACAAACACAAACTCAAACTCAAACTCAACCTCATACAAGTCTCACTCAATCATAGCAGGCACGTGAATGTAGTCACGTGCCTATTGGGACGTATGCGGCCAACCATAGGCCTCATGCTCTACCTGTCAGCTTTCGTTTCCTTTGCCCTCGTGTGGCCGCTCTTATAATACGCCACGTCGAGAAAGATTATGATACTCACAGCAAAAGCGGGTCATGGTGGCCTAGCCTCTGAAGTGAGTATGATGAACAAGCTTGCTGAAAGCGATATCACATCAACCTAGTCTGAAGAGCAGCGAGTCGTCATCTGAGAATCCGGAGCAAAGTTTCATGTAGTTATGCTTGCAATTTGCGCTTTTCAATCATCTCACCAAGCGCAAAATATGCAATGAGCTGCGTGAAAAATCAAGTCATTCTGTTGAGATACGAACAGTGTCGTATCGAACGAATACTCTTCAGGAATATTCTTCCATGTTGAGTCGCTCAGTGATGAGTGGACCATGAACCACTCTTCAAGGTACTGAAGGGTTCAACAGGAATAGCTGATGCGGAAGTAGATCTAGTCATGATGATAATGATTAATCTGTCTGTTAAATCAATTTATCAACTGAGTGACCTACAAGGTAAACTTACATATTCTAGTTCCCACGTATGACCTCCTGGTGCATTCCTGGAGTGAATTTATTTGGGCAGGGGTATGAAGCGCACGAGCTGCAGGTTTTTTGCGCGAAATGCATATTTTCTGTTATATAAGCAGAAAATGCAACAATATCGCGGGAGCTGGTTTTATTGTATTTCTTAGGCTAGGGGCACACAAGTGGCTATATTCTTCAAAAATCAATGCCCCAAACATCTTGGTGTCTAAGTAGTAATAGCCGTATTAGGTAGGCTTCCTCGCGAGTTCAATCATCGACTTATGGCGTCTTAGTGCGTCACTTTCTTCAAGAATATGGCTAGGTGACAACGTAGGTTATTTCGCGCCATGGTGCATGAGAGGTGTATGAAAATCCTGCACACAGACTATTCTGATGCCTATAAGTGGGCACCCGCATTCCTGGGTATTCCTTGGGGGTGCATTGTCTGACATACTATTTAAAATTAGACCACTGTACCCACTGCTCATAGAAGGGAAACAGCTTGCATGTTATCAATCAGGAAGGTGTAGGGTAACACCATACTCTCTCAAGAAGCCCTAGTCAGTGCACAAGAGAAAGGAGGTTCTTGGCAGCGTCTTAGTCACCACACATGCCGTACACATTGCGCGACTAGACCTTCCCCGAACCTCTCTCGTCAAACATTCCCTTTAGATTAAGACAAATAGTTGGATTATTGACTGCACCGTCTCACGTGTGCTTGTGCCTGTATTGATACAAAGGAAGGCGATAGCTCAGTATTTAATCCCGCCGTAGTAAAGGCTTTTCATATGATTCAATGCTCAGAAGAGAAGCTAATAGCTTTGTTTGGTAAGGTTCATGGATCCTCTGCTGCACTACTAATTATTAGTTATTAGACTAGTATCTTTACTTCAGTATAAATACCTGAGACTGCTTACGATAATCACTGACCCGTAAGGAACAACTGTAGTACGCAGGAAACCGCACTCTGCGGGCTCGCCGCGATGCCGTGCCTGTCACTGCACATACACTGACACTAGTGTAATATACAGTATTTTCACACAACAACAACAGAAAATACTGTATATCTGGGCGGGTTTCATCCCAATTACATACAGGTGTAAAGAACCGCATGTTCAAGATTTTCTGAATTCCTATATTACCTAAGAAGCGTAGCTCTGAGGCTACTATATACTAGACTACCGATAACGAATGTTTAGTAAAGCTGAATGAGTAAAAGGTTAAAGCTGGTCACGCTGACCTTTTTGTCACTTGCGCGGCCTCACGGTTCCGTCCATCCACATGTTGCGCACCAATTTACTTTGGACAAAAACTGGCTGCGACTACCGTACATATGCACTATAGACAACATATTAATGCGATCCCCTGTTTTGTAAAAAATATCATATGCAATATCGTGTATTGTAAGCATTCGCGTGTACATTCACGTGTGCAGGAAGGGTCTGCGGCCATCTGTTGGATTATATGCAACACCGTGTCAAATGCGCTAGCACACAGGTAATTACAATTTATGGGGAACTGTGTTTTATAGTGGTTCAACCCGATATAATCTGGGTTTACGTCCACGTATCTGTATTTATCTAGTCTTTCTGACGCTTAAAAAAGAAGAAGGGATCTCTACTTCCGCTGAGGTGGAAAATTTTCTCACAGTGGTCGCGCACTCTCGCCAGTCGTGCCCCAACCATCTGCGTTACCTCGAATACCTTCCTTAAAAATCAACACCATCCCTTCAATAATCAAAACAAACGGAAAACGTGTCCAAGTAAACCACTTTTTAGTGCTACTACACAAAAATGAACTCAACCTTTGATTACACCAGCAACAGGTGGATAAAAATAACAGGTACGTATTCGTTGCCTTGCTGCATCTCTAACGAATATGAAAACTAAGTTTTCAAGGCAATTTATCTGTTTTGCACCTCAAAACTTCAAAACAATTGGAAGTCCAAAATGCCATCCCATATTCTAGGAAAGTCAAGCAGTGCTTGAGATAACTGTAGGGCTGTCATACAACGTACAAACACTAAGAAAGGAGTATATCCATTGACGGGATTGAATTTGAAAATTTGTGAAAGCTCTCTTATGCCAAGACAATTTTGTGATGGCCTAGAAGAAATATCTATTGTTGATGCTGAGTAAGAAAGATATGTATTTTTTGAAGCTAGAGTCAACAAACATGCACACAGCCAGGTATGTGGTTGTACTCTCAGGTTTGTAAATCAGATCCTAAATTCTTTCTAGCACACCTCACATATTTTGCTCAGTGTAAAATGGCATCCATACGTTACCGCCGGAACACACGTGAAACTGTAATTATATACACTTATTGTATGATGAGTACCAGTGTTTACCAGTGAAGTATCAACCAATAATCATTTGAGTACTAGCGAATTTAGTTAAAGTTCTCACATGCGATAGACGTATCGCATGCGAACTGAGGACTCGAAAGAGTGATGATCTATACATAAGGATGTTGTTTAAGGCTTAAGATCTAGTTTTCTGCTTGGTTGTGCATACAGTTTGTTCAGGTCTCGTGACAACATTACGTTGAGACGTGGCGCTATGCCCGTCCTATAATCACGATGTTTCAAAATACAGCTTATGTATATATAGCTATAATGAAAATACGAGGCAACGGTAGGGTTTTCTAATAAGCATCACGTATATTCATAGGCCAGACATTACTCTACAGGTTCCCAAGGAAGAGCTTCAGGGTTTAGTTGTTCGCTAATAATCGAATGAGCCAGCTATGATAGCGACCAAATCACTTTTCGGAGATCAAAATTCTATTTTGCCCAACAAAATAAGGTATTGTTCCTCAAGCTTTAATCCGGACATATCGTCCCTAGTGTCTCCCGCAACATAGTTCATTCCAGGTTTTCGCTCCAAATGCCCCGTGAACCTCGCATTCTCTGCATAAAGTGCCAAGCTGTCAAGATCTTCGAACCAGATGCCTTCGGATCTCAGGCCAAATTTTTCGAAGAATCGTTTGATGTCTTGTGCATCAATTTTGTAATTCTTCAAAAGATTTGTAGAAAGACTGTTATAAGCCCCAATGTGATTCCCTTTTAAAAGAATCAACGCTGGAACGTTGCTTACGTGATACTTCTGGATTAACTCAGACTCTGAATCCTCGAAATATTTGATAGCAAATTTCATGTTGTCGAACGTTCTTGCCAAGTCCTGATAAAAGTGGTTCGGGTAGTGCAACTTGGCCCAGTTTCTATCACCTTCATTGACAAATGCTATAAGGACTGAATCCATGCTTTGCTTGAGCTTTTCTATATCAGCTATGTTGTAAACTCTTGTTATATGGTTTCTTGTATCACTTGTGTGTGGCTCTATATTTGCGTATCGCTTAACAAAATTCACCACATTTTCTACCAGTCGAGATTCCTCGAAAGTCACAACTTGTTTCTTTTCATCATTGTAAAGCTTCAAAGTTGGAAAATGCGTAACCCCAAACATGTTTTTGAGATCGTGATGCTCCCGCCCATTAATCCCGACTACTTGGAATTTGGAGTTTTCGTTGTAAATGTGAGACAAGTACTCATAGTCTTCCAGAAAAGCATGGCAGAATTGGCAATCAGGCGAGAAAAAATATATCAAAGAAATCGGCTTGGTCAATATCTGCTCGACGGAAGAAACATCAACGATTTGCAGCAAACACACTGATATAAGAGCTAGAATTCTCAAAATATTCGGAAGCATCAGTATGGACTTCGGAAGTGCGATCTCGCAGTTCGTCAAAATCCTCGCGCTCCTGGCGATCACGTGCGATTCCGGTGCGGGCAATCAGTGTTGCATCGTACAGCCCAATACGACGTACATGTCGGATATCCGATCCTGTACGATGTGTACGAAAGTACGATGAATACGATGGAATACGATAGTCGTGTTCTTACCAATGTTTATCGGCATCATCTCGATGAATGCCAGAATTATAAGCTATTCCAAATTCGTTTTGTAATCTCTTTAGAGGGCCCGGTAAGTTGTTTTGAAAAATTAGTCTTGCGAAAGCTTGTCAATTTAAATCACGATTTCCATGGCAGCCGGATTTTTGCCTTTGCTTGTTCTCGCTGCATCACATGAACCTCCATCCATTTCTCCACCCATATCTTCATCCAGCTCATCCAGTTCGTCCAGTGAAAGACCTCCCTTCGAGCCCGATAATCTATACTTGAGAAACGCCAACATCTTCACCATTTCCGGGAATATTCGATTTCGTTTCTTCGTAACAACATTATTCATGCGGGAGAATAACGACTCGGAGGATGCGGGCATGCCTGGTATGGCCAAGTAATCTTTTGCTTCACCAAAAAGAACGGGGTATGTGCCTTTTTGGCTTGATAGAACTCAATTACACTCTTGCAGCGCCCATCTATTTTCGTAGAGAGATATAGTTCAACTTCGTTCACCTGAGCGACAGACAGCTCGTCCTCACTCAAGAGTGTCAAACTGACGGATGCTTCCTCAAAAGACAATTGAGTTCTGGTCCTCACCCCACTATCTGAGGTATGAGAAGCGTCACGACTCTAATCATTGTCGTAGACTCCCTTATAGCGATGGTAAGCATCTTTGAATCCGTCCTCTACCCGAGTAATGTCATTATCCGGGAACCATCTTCGTCTGAAATACTCGAGCTTCTTTCGAGGATCAAGAACAGAAGCAAATTAAAGGCTTAACATCCGACCAGTATCAGTATCATGTATAGGATAGTATGAATAGAGTTTGTGGTAGGCTTCCCGTATTCCTTTAACTAGGTACGGATTCGACGCTTCGACGTCGTCCGAAATAAAATTAAGAAGTTCCTCCAAAACCTTTGGAATGTAAAGAATGGTCAAATGAACAGTTGCTCTCTTGGAAGCCTGAAGCTGAAGAGTTGGCTCGTGATAGATGGAAAGAAATTTCTTCAAAGTCGTCAAGTAATACCATTCCGATGACCTGATTTCGAGAACATCAAGATCAATGGGAGTTAACAATAATTCATTCTCGAAAGGGAATAGAATGACCTTTCCCGCAATCCACACTTCTACACCCACCGAAGAGACAAGTTAGCCCAAAAAAACTCACCAACCCTGTACGAAATCGTACTTTGTTATAGACGAAAGTACGATACGATGAGCCATCGTATTCGTACCATCGTACAGCCCCACATACGATGGTGTACGAAAAGTTCGCAACACTGCGGGCAATACAAATGTTACGTACTGTCCTCCCTCGCTATAAGACAGATCATCTTAGCACACACTCTTCGGAGCCCTTTTCGACCGTGAGGAGCAAATCGCGTACTCAGCGTACGCGTACGGAGGCAGGCAGCGTAAGATGCGTACGGACAGTGATGAGCAAATCCGCGAACTCAGCGGACGCGTACCAAATTTCGTACGTACGGAGGGGATATGTGCAGGACGCTTTTGACTATGTCGTTTATTCCCAATATCTGGTTCAATACAGGGATGCCGTGAAAAAATTACCTCAGAAACCGACGCAAACCTCATATTCAGGGCTTGGAAGATTTCGTTTCGGGAGTCAGACTGCCGTCGTGCACTCAGTGTATGAGATTGAGAGGTATCTCAAGGAACCTATCGAAAACCCGCGTCAGGACCCTGTTGCATTCCATAAGACTCGAGAAGCGTCATTTCCAACTATTTCTCGCATCGCCAGGGATTATTTCGCTGCTTCGGCCATGTCTGCACCGGCCGAGGCTTTATTTTCTCGCATGGGAGATGTCATTCCCAAGAAGAGAAATAAGCTTCTTCTAACAACGATAAGAATGCTAGCAATTCTCAAGTCCCGAGGAGTTATTCGAGAAGACGATAACCCCCAAGACAACGCGGACACTGAGGACGATGTCGATCAGCCTATCGAAGTCACTGACGAACAAGAGGATGGGGAAGTAGAGGATTCGTTCGTTGTCGACGACGCTGATGATGACGAAGTAGCCGTTGATACTTCAACGGCCACTCAAGCCTTCGAAAGTAGGATATGTGGATTTTCTCAATTTTCTGCACTTTATAGACATATTTCACAAACGATTAAGTAAATCCTATTTTTTCTGTAGTTATGAAAATCCCCAACTAAATATTTGCAGCATCCTGTCTCCTGCATAGTGTTCGGCGTACGGTCGGTTCGCCGATTTGCTCATCACTGCCCGAGGTGCAAGCACATGCAGGCACACGCGGAATTCCGCCCGTCATTTTTCAGTCAAAAGTGGTCTTCTTCATTGGCTATGGCATCAATGTTTGAAAAACCAAAGTGTCTAGTGTCATGGTACATCATCTCTGTGTATCATCCGCACCAATGTATGATTTGTTCATCAGAGAGGGATATATGTTACAAAAACTGTAGTTAAAAATGAAATCTGGCGGAGTCTGCCAAGTAGATTGCAGCAACAGGCTTGGCTTCACGATGCGCTCTCGGAGTTTCAATTTTCTACAAACCTGTGTCATTCTTGAGCAACCCCTAGTGTTCAAACCATTATAGAAAGCATATCTATTAGGTAAGTGCTTCTGTTCGTGGACGAATTTCTTGCCAAGATTATGTGGAGTCCACGTGACAAAGTCTGAGGTATCTGTTCGGGATTGATTATTACTTTTGAGATTCGAAGATTCTGCAGCTTCGGCGCAAATCAGTATTTCTCTGATGAAAGTTGTAATTCTGGGCCCGCCCAAATATGCACGACGGTTGACTTCAGCTTTCCTTGAAACCAAGGACGGTACTCTACTCAACACACATAACCCTCTTGAACTTCTCCAACTGCCAGAATTTCGCAATTTATATTTAGATCGACTTGCTTCTTGTTGCACGCTGAGACTAGAAAAGGGTATTACCTTGTCTGTTCCACAATGATTCTTTATGCCGCACACAAGTCCAATTTATTTTGTTTCGCTTATTAATCGGTTTCAAAACGAAATGAATACGATATGCACGCGTGCGTGCCGTTGTTTTCTTGGTCTGCGCGATTAATCTCGTACATGCGCGAGAAACATGAACGACGCAATTCAGGCGAAAAATTTTACATTTTAGAAGAAACTTGAAACACTTGACTCATTTGACGCATTTATCAATGCCATCGATGATTGCGACATCGCTGATCGAGTGCACGAACTCCGAGGGAGATTCCCACCCTTTCAGGATTAGGCATCCTTATATCATCCCAAAATAAATGAAGTTCCTTTTCAAACCCTCTGCTTCAGCGTTTTGTGTTGCCACAGTCGGGGGGCCATCATAGTTTCTTTTTTTATCTCGGTCTTGTTCTGGTATTGTATATAACTACTAAATTGTGCGACATAAGTGGCAGGGAATTACTTCGCTACAACACCTAATCTTTTCCGTTGCTCGATTTCGTTTCCCAGCAACAACAAGCCCAGGACATCGCGCCCCTGAATCGGGTTTTTGTTTCGAGCGTCTGTGGGTGGGCTAAGTGAAGGTAGTGGACCTAGTACAAACGTATTTTAATTCCAAAGCGTTTAAAAACTGAACACCATCATAATAGGTGAAGCCGTATTTCAAACCCCGGACATTTATGAAAATGAACTCAAGCAACCAACAACAGGGTCGTACGAGATGTCCTATATTTTCAAATATGTGAGCCGCGTAAATGTGCATGGCCGCCCATGCGTAAATGTGCATAGCAGCCCATTATGCAACTACCGTGTGCATGTAGTGTTTGGAAAAAAAACTTTACTTTTTGAGTTGTTTGAGTTATTTCTATATATATCGATTATAAGAAACTTTCATTTTTTAGATCACAGCTTAAGCATCATGCGAAATTTACTCCCAGAATCTTGGCTCTTCAAGGCGGCGTTGATATTCCTCTACAGCTTTCCAAGCTTAACATCGGCAACAATTTTGACAAATCAAATAGATGTTCCCAAAAACGATGGCGTTGTGAGTACCGGTTCCTCTTCCAAAACTGCGTCTGTTACGGTTCCGTCAACACCGCTCTTCACACCATCACCCTTAAAGTTTGATGGCTGGAATTCGTCCGATTCTCAGTCAGTTGCGGTTCCGTCAGAATCTTTGTCTGCTAAGCCAAGTAATTCTGTTAGCGTGAGCCTAAAAACGAGCGCTCTGGTTTCCGGGAGCGAAACCGTTCTGTCAAAGGCTCCTTCGTCCGAATCTGGGTCAGTTGCAACAACGTCGTCTGCGAAGCCAATTGAATCGTCCTTGACTCCCTCAGCACTAACACCACCGTTCAAGTCATCTTTGTCGTCCTCCATGTTCAAACAAGGAGGCTGGAATTCGTCCGATTCTCAGTCGGCTGCGGTTCCGTCAGCATCTTTGTCTGCTAAGGCAAGCGATTCTGTTGGCGTGAGCCCAGAAACGAGTGCTCTGATTACCGGAAGCGAACCCGTTCTGTCAAAGCCTCCTTCTTCTTCCGGATCTGAGTCGGCTGCGGTTCCGTCAAGATCTTCGTCCGCGAAGCCAAGTGGGTCTGCTGGCATTGCCAACGAGTCTTCGAGTTTCAATCCTCGTACATCCAGTACAAGTGAGGCTTCCCATGCCCCTGGTGGCTCATCGTCGTCGTTAAGCCCTCTTCTGGTAAGCTCGACTGAAATCTCTTCTAGCGTTCTTACGACGACACGGACTGTTGTCACCACGAAAACCACATCTGGCCTGACTGTAGTTGAAACGATCAAAATAACGACAACATATTGCCCAGATAGCTCGAAGGTGCCTCCGGCTTCCGTCAGCCCGACTGAAAGCTCTTCTAGCGCTCTTACGACGACACGGACTGTTGTCACCACGAAAACCAACGCATCTGGCCTGACTGTAGTTGAAACAATCAAAATAACGACAACATATT
>JAKTUB010000308.1:0-56363 GCA_030556465.1 Metschnikowia picachoensis | reverse complement strand
AAGACAGACAAAAACTGGGAGAGATTCTGAAAGGCATCTCAAGCACCGTGAGGGCTAGTGAGAACTTCCGGCATCTCAAGAAGTATAAAGCCATCAGGGTGGAGGCGAACGAGATTGAGACCTATCTCAAGGAGGAAAAAGAAAATGCAGAAGTCGTTGACTTCTATCGCACTAAGAAGGGGAGGAATCCTATCCTTTTTCAGGTCGCGAAAGATATTTTGGCTATCCCAGCCATGTCTGCACCGGCAGAGTCCCTTTTTTCAATCCTCGGCGATATAGTCACAAAGAAGAGAAACAAGTTGTACCCAGCCACGACGAAAATGTTAGCTGTCGTCAAGGATATGGTAAAAAAATTGGGCCTGATGATATCGAGCTGGGTGTGGATTCTGATGACGAGTCCTTTGTTGATGATGCAGAATTGTGTTCACAAATCACTCAAGAAATGAATGAGAGCGACGAGGTTGAGATGGAAGTTGACTCGAATGAAAACAATTCAGTTTGTATACTACTTGACGAGTGAAAACTCTTTTACTTTGGTATGAAGTACCATCACACACATGGAAAGATGGATTATGATATGCTGAATTTGCGTATATATATTTTTTTTAATGAACATCTTTATCAGTGGATGAATTGCAAGACTTGAAAGAAAAACCGGACTTAAAGATTCGCCGAAATCCTGTAGCATGCGCCTGTCACAAATCGATTGTATTTTGCGTAAATTAGAGAATACGAATTACTCAAAAAAAACGATTTCGTATTACTAAAAGTAGCGTAATACGCATTTACGTTTTCGTATTTTCACCACGAAAAATCGTAATCCAATCACGTTTAACTATTACGCAGGGGTCATCACCACGTAATTCGTAAAGTTTCGTATTACGCGTCGTAATGCGCAACACTGGTCAGGAACAGCCAAGGCAGAGAGACAAAAAGAAACAAATGATCACGCCCAGGCTCGAACTGGGGACCTTCTGCGTGTGAAGCAGACGTCGTAACCAACTAGACCACGCGACCTTTGATGTTTTGTTTTTCATGGCCAAACGTATGCAGGTTTTTTGTCTATAGATATATAGATTTTTGACCGTTTAACCGCGGTTTCCTGTTAATACGATTTGTTTCTTTAAAAAAAAAACCAACTGACTCATGAGATAAGGCAAAGAGTCACATGATCTTGTGCACGTGCTTTCTCAAAAGTAATATGCAGTCTAGTTGTCATGCTCGCTCATGTATTTGGGCGAAGCCTTCCTTAATTATGTTACGAAGATCAGCGGTTATTTAGTCTAGTTAATGTACAAGTATCCAAGATAACCGCCTAGTAACCGATGCCCGAGATCCACAGACCAACCCTTGCATTATAAAACAATTCTGTACGCTATTAATACAGTAAGATAGCGCACCGGTAATAATTGCTCGCTTGATATCTCCCGTAATTACTCTGTTCAAGTGGATAATAAGATTCATTTGGACCTTCATCAGGATACCAGGCTATCCCCATTACCCAGTGATCTGATCTTTTCAAACGTGTGCCAGTGCTTTTCTCTATAGATACCTTTCTTGACCACTTGAGCGAATATCCAATTTTGAAATAATACACTAGGCGAGGACCCCATTATATATTCATATATCCAGCACAAACAAAAACCCAACCTCATGCAAATCTCATTGCGGGGCTAATCATAGCAGGCACGTGACTCCAATCACGGTCACGTGCTGTCTATCGGGAGTGTATATGGGACCAACCGAAGGCCGCATGCTCTAGCTGTCACCCACCTCTAATACGATACATGGACTGCTCTAAGCGTATCCCCCGAATGAGTTGGTGTGTCCATCGGACATGCCCAGTTATTGCTGGTTTTTAGGGTCCCAGGTACAGGAGTAAAAGGAGTATGGACACGACCTGCTGAGCCCGTGAAAATCTTTTCTCCGCAGAGAAAGTAGAAACGTCTTATTCTTTTACTTTAAGCTTAGAATAGTATAGATAATACCCACAAGTGCATTAGGCTCAAAATTATCTATCAGGGCCGAAGCACTTTCCAATTATCGTCTCACTTTGTATCAATGCCAGTGAAACCGCATTTGACATGGTGTTGCATATAAATCAACAGTTATAAGCGCTCACGAGCATCACGTGATTTCAGTAGTATCACGTGAACATAACCGGCGGTTACGTCCCCTCTTACAGCATCG
The DNA here is from genome assembly GCA_030556465.1 of Metschnikowia picachoensis. Lineage (NCBI taxonomy): Eukaryota > Fungi > Ascomycota > Pichiomycetes > Serinales > Metschnikowiaceae > Metschnikowia > Metschnikowia picachoensis. Next base: position 54,173 of record JAKTUB010000308.1, on the reverse strand, counting down.
TGATAGGTGCTCTTCTGCACAATTCTGCGCGATACTTTGGATAATCATGCCCTTTTGGACGTTGGTGTCTTCCTTTTTAGAGTTTCTCTTGTTTTGAATGCTGAATCATTGAATTTCGATCTCTGGCTTCATTTGCGAGAGGAGAAACGGGATGGAAAATGCCCGCGCAAAAATGAGGCTTAAGGGTTGAGTGTAAAATTCACTGTGATAAGTGTGAGTTCCACCTCTTTCGGACATATATTTCTTTGTTCTGTAACACATAGGGATATTCCACTCCCTAGAAAAAGTGTTCGGGGTTTTTTCGCTCATTTTGGATTAATAAAAAGCTATAATGTAAGCGTACTAGAGTCGGTGAGCTTGATTTGAGTAGAGGGGAATAAATGGACGTTTAATCACAAATCTTGGAACAAACTTCGGTCACAACAAATACATCTCAACGCACAACCCCTCATTATTACACATATGCCGGATACACGAGTTTGCAGGGCCGCCCGTGAATTACTTCAAAGCCTCATTTTGGATGGATTATACGGAAGAGTAGCGAGATTTAAGTTTATTAAGGTCATCGCCATGTGCTTTGTGGCTGTGCCTGGAAAGAATCCTTATGGAACATGGCTATGGTGAAACATACTTGCGCTTCTATCGATGACCGGCAAAGCCAAAAAAAAAAAAAAAAAAAAAAAAAATTGGAATAAATTAAAGAAAATAAGCACAACACATAAAACAACACAAACCGACTGTATGAGGTGTCCCATAACTTTCATGCCGAAATTCTCTTACATAGTCATTTTCCTCAAAATGCTGCGCTTACATATTAGTAGTTTTTAGATTATCGTTTGTATGACTGACTTATGGTCTCTGAGAGTCCTTGAGAATATTTTGCAGATTGTATTTCTGAACTATTTCATATAGTAACAAATTGTATATTTTTTGATTAAGTAATCCCGGCATTGAAGCTACAATTGACTGGGATTTCAAGGAACTCGCAGGCTTCGCATACCTCATATCACAATCAGCATTACGCAAAATATATCGTACATGCTGGTATTATTGTTGAGCAGATGAAACCAGCAGAACCCGAGATAAGCCTTTGCACAATGTGTGTTGTGCGAGGAAGTATTTAAAGCAGTCTAAACAAGACCGGCGCTTCCATCGTTTGAGGCCCCAAGCTAAGGTTCACGAGATTTATGTACCAAAGCAAATTGCTAATCTTGTATGCGATAATACTATTGCAAACTCAAATAATTGCTGCTTCGAAGACGACGGGTTTGAATCTACCAATGCTGTTGAATTTCAAGGTAAAAAAAGCTCCAGGCATGACCGTTGTGAAAGAGGGGAAACAGTATATTGGTCAACGGCAGCTGAAGCGTCAGCTTTTGAAAACAGTCATAAATAGCAGGGACTGTATGTACCTTGTGGACGTATACTTGGGCACAACAAGGCAAAAGGTAACAGTCATTCTCGACACGGGCTCGGCGGATCTTTGGGTGCCGCATCATGCATATAATCCAGTTCTCTCCAGTGAAAGTTTTAACACGGGTATTCTGTTTCAAATCAAGTACTTGGACGGTGTTTCTGTGGACGGTTTCTATTACACAGATGAGTTCCAGCTCAAGCCTGGCGGATTTCCACTTCTGGGCCTTCAGTTCTGCCGCGGTAATGTCGACGAAATGGGCGTATTGGGTATTGGTGACGGCAATCAACAGGTTTCGAGGGCACCATACGATAATCTTCCATGGGCATTAAAAAAGGCAGGGTTCATCCCGAAGGCGTCATATTCTTTGTTTCTCGGACCCTCCTATCAGTCTGGAACGATCATCTTCGGGGGTATCGACACGGAAAAGTATGTGGGGAAGCTTGAGACGTACGAGATCAGCCATCATTCAGGCGGGCTAGCGATTGATCTCGAGTCAATAAAAATCGCAGACAGAGAATTTGTTGTAAAACGCCCCGTGCTTTTAGACAGCGGCTGTTCGTTGAATTTTTTGAGTGGCGTGATCTTGAACGAGTTGGACGGGCTTTTCAACACCACCACTTTTATTCGGAACGGAATAGAGTATCGCATCACTAGCTGCGACCAGCCCAGCGAAAAATTCATTCACTTCAATTTCGGCAGAAACGTGATTCTGCTCAATTATGTCGATGCGGTTCACCGGCAAGATTCGGGTGTGTGTTTACTAGGTTTTGCGTACTACCAAAACATGCAGATTTTGGGCGACGTATTCTTGAGGAAGGCATATGTGTACTATGATCTTTCCGAGCGGACCATCTCGATTGCTCGGGCTTCATACTCGAATAAGTCCAACATCGTTAGCGGATAGAACGTTTAAGTCAAAATGCCAAAAAACAGATGGCTGAATGTGGAAGATTAGAGAAGATCGTCATTCGACAATGGCAAAGTTGTCTCCAATTTATCTTCCCGGCGTTTTCAAAGTATGATCTGTGTTTGAGCTCATAAAGAAACCAGATTGGCAGCTATCGTGACCACCAGGGATATGATCAGATAGCCAGTATGGATCTCTGATATGTTTGCCGCTGGAAGGTTCCCTGGTCATCTCCTCGAGGTGGTCGTTATCAATATCAGAAGCAAGTCTTACTGGTCAAATTTAATAAAAGACCGAGGGTAGTGGGTCTGACTAGTCCTTTTTAGGCGCCTATTCATCCGTATTCCTTAGTTTCTCGTGAACTTCTCACCGCACGCCCGATAGCTGTGTTCCAACAATGACCTTGCTCTCCGGCTGCGTTTTCTTGAATATCTTCAATGACTTATTCTTTTCCGGGACACTTTGCAAAGTCTGGCCTTGTGGTACATGACTTTGGGACACCAGGATCTGTGCACTCCTGCCCTGGGCTAATGGCCCAATGTAGACTGGTGCCTGACCAGCAGCCCTTTTTTCTCCCATTTTTGCCATGTACACGTAAATAGTGCCTGCATTTCGTGTCAGACACCCGTTAAGCCACGACAAAAAAGCGCCAACCACCGGCGGGAGCGAGATTAGAAAGTCCATCAAAATATTTGCTTGTAGCTTGGCCACCAATTTAGCCGGCAAGTATACCTCGTTTTGAGCTATTGATATCACTCGCGCGTGGATTACATAGGTGACTATGGCGCCGATTCCGGGTAGTAAAAACACCGCTAGCGGCACAAGGCCTATGCCACAGTCCATGCCCACGCCACAGGAACCTAGAAAACACTTGTCATGCATCCAGGCCAGTTTTTGAATACGTTTCCAAACTTTTCTTTCTTTTTCCGTAGTTTTCGTAACGTCCAAAACACGCCTGTTCCCATTCTCGTCCTCAAACGGATCTATATTATTGAACCTCTCGCCCATGATGTCGTCATACTTATCCATGGCTAGATCATAGCCCGGAATGTTCTCTAGTTGCTCCTCTAGCTGTGACATCGCGTGTTACGCTTAGTAGAGAATAATATGGTTTTCAAACCAATTTTCAATTTGTATATGTATATGTATATGTATGTGGGTAGTATATTCTACACAATGCTCGATTGTGGGATGTGTGAATATTTATTGTGGTTATGAGCGTGTGTTGTCAAAGTTCCCTGTCCTTCCGAGCCGTTGTCCGTGTATTCATCTGCCACCATGCCCAAAACGATGATAAGAGAAGTGTGTAGATTTGTGTTGCTACGACAACCATTTTGTGTGTATTTCAATATGTATTTGCGAATCATGTTGCCAGTGAGCCATGTTGCCAAGCAAACATAAGGCATGCTACGGTGCTACCCACCTGCGCTTTAATATATAGTAGGTTAGAAGTCTTGTAGAGTTCAGTCTATTCACTTAAGCACGGCTACGAACCAGTACTATGTTTGAGAAAAAGTACTTGTGGTATGTAAATAGTCTTTGCGGAAGAGGGTAAGGCATTATTGCGGGTAGCAAGCTCAATACTTGCGAGACTTTCTACACGCTAATACTCAAGGTATCACAGCAAAGTGTGATTGTATCGATTGTAAACTCTATAAAGACTGTGGCTCAGAGAACAAATTTCACCCAAATATTTGAAAAAGATATGACTATCAGTTCAATAATTTGCGATGGTACTCTTTTTCGAACCAGCGAGCCTGCCAACGATCCAGCGTCCAGGATCCTCCGCTATTTTGACGTGCAAATCGGGAACTTTCCAAAACACATCATAACATTCTTTCCTATTGATATTTGGTGCATGTGTCACATGGCTCGAGAGCCCCAACCCGTATGAAAGATTTATGTACACTCTGAGCACGAATTCATCAAAAGCAAGTCAACGTACTCAAATGATTCCTGGTTAAAATTGTAAACTGGTATCAGAAAGCATTTCAGAAACATGCTCAGAAAATTCGATGTTGTCATCTCATCTAGTTTCCACCTACTTTTGGCATGTCTTTCACCGGTTGCACGGCACCGCCCGTATCTTTTTTACAAATGAAACATTTCCGTTTCTTTTCCTTTTTAAATCTCGCCATGAAACAAACCTGACAGAAGACATGACCGCATACTGTTTTCACGGGCTTTTCGTAGTCGTTTTTGCATATCGGGCATTTGAACGGAATTGCATCCTTGACGTCCTCTTTTGGACCAGACCCCGCCACATTTTCCCATTCTTTTTCCACCGGTTTCTTTTGTCGCAGCTCATCTCGAATATGTAGAAACTTACATGTGTCCCCGTAGCCACAATAGCCTGTTTGCTGGAAGTCTTTACATACATCAGGCTGGAAATCGGTGAGGGTCGTCACACGTACGTTTTTGGGGGCAGATTTTGGGCCCAAAATGCGAGGCTTCGTTTCTGTGACATCACAGCTTTCACGTCCAGATTCGGCTTCTTCAAGAGTTTTCTCCATTCTAAGAATTTCTTCTCTTACACGCACTTTGGTATAGTCAATATCTTTGTGAGGAACTTGATCCATCTTGGACTTCTTCGGCACTGGTTCTGCTCCAAAAGAGGATATAGAGTCGTCTTCGATGCCATACTCAGACTCTCCACGTCGCTTGAACTGACCTGCAGCTTTCAAATTTCTTTTTTTGAACATCTTGCATGAGAATAGACGGCACTTGAAAATGTGAATATCGTTTGTTAAATGTGGGGAGAGCGATGAGACCTGCACATGGCGAGGGATATGGCTTTTGATTCATGTTTTGGGTTTTGCTATGTCAGTATGCGCCTAGTAGGCCCATTCACTAACTTAACGCTATTGCATTATCGAAAGCTTGTATGAGGGGTGCGGAAAAGTATGCTGGACCTATATGTGATGTGCAAACACTACTTTTCGGGATTTCCTTTTATTTCTGGGATACTATACAACCATCTGATGTAAAACAACATGTTCTCCGAGATAGTTTAGTGGCTAGAATCGGCGCTTGTCGCGCGCTGGACCGGGGTTCGATTCCCCGTCTCGGAGTTTTTTTCTTTCTTTTTGGGACCAGTCAGATTGCCTTTACTGACGTTTCTTAGTCTCACCAAATCTTCAAACCAACCCTCAAACGCTCTTCATGGACTACGCATACCTTGGGGAGTTCGAGCTCTCGAAAAAATGGCTTTTTTGGCTTGCATTCGCTTACTTCATTCTTCCATTCACAGTATACTTATTCGTGCCATTTTTCATTCACCGAAAATCGGTCTTGACCCGGAAGACCGTCACAATTCTTGTGCTTGGCGACCTCGGCCACTCGCCACGGATGTGCTACCACGCGCTTTCGTTTGCAAATCTTGGGTTCAACGTCAATTTGTGTGGTTATATTGAAACAGCACCACCCGCAGCAATCATCGAGAATGTCCGGATCGATGTATATCCTATTCAAGTGATCCATAACCGCAAAAAACTACCTTATTTGGCATTTGCGTTAGTGAAGGTCGTACAGCAGCTTTTCCAGCTTTTCCAGCTATTGTTCAACTTTCGTGGCAACGAGTTTTTCGTGTTACAGAACCCGCCATCAATGCCTCTTCTTGCTGTGCTCATTGTGTTTATCAAACTATTCACACCGCGCTCAAAACTAGTCATTGACTGGCACAACTTGAACTATTCGATTCTCAATTTACGTTTCAAGAATTTGCAGCACCCTTTGGTACGTCTTATGAGACTATACGAGCGCTTCTTGAGCAGATACGCGTGGCTACATATCACCGTGACACATCAAATGAAACTGTTTTTGAGTACCGAATTTGGCGTGCAAAGTAGCAGTATTGTCACGTTGCACGACCGGCCGGGTCCCCAATTCACGCCTATCTCCGAATCAAAAGCTTTTGAGTTGAAATCACAGCATGACGTTTTCGCTGCTGTGTCTCATATTGAAGACTACAAGGTTTTGGTCACTGCGACATCATTTACGCCAGACGAAGATTTCGACATTTTGCTTCGAGCCTTGAAACTTTACCACGACTCAGCCAATTCAACACCACTATTTGTACTAGTTACAGGGAAAGGGCCCATGAAATCAAGATTCTTGAGTAGAGTCACAGAACTAGCTTTTCTGGAAAAAGTCATCGTGAAATCGGCATGGCTCTCGGCAAAAGACTATCCCTGTATATTGGGTGTGGCCGATTTGGCCGTGTCATTACATACTTCACTGAGCGGGATCGATTTACCTATGAAAATCGTTGATTTTTTCGGCGTGGGTGTTCCTGTCGTGACGCTCTCGTTCCCAGCTATCGGTGAGTTGGTGAAAGATGGTGTGAACGGATTGGTAGTCAGAGAAAGCGGGAATGACGCAATTAGTGAAGAATTATACAATCTGATTGCAACAGCGCTAGGTGACAAAACGCTTTTGGCCACACTCAAGGAGGGTGCAATGGGTGAGAGCGAAATGAGATGGAACGAAAACTGGATCAAAGTCTTGGCTCCGATCGTTGAGGGGCGTTAATGAGAAGAACGCCAGAATAAACACAAACTTAAGCCATGAATGGAATCAGGCGTCGCTGCGTTGAGTGATGTTCAAACATCAACATCAGACAGTACACAAAGACAAGTATATACTGCGATATTGGAGATTTATCTTTCGGACAGAAAAGTATGGCTTTTGCATACTTCAAATAGTCTTTTGGCATGGCTTTACTTAAAAGGAGATTAATTTGGGCTGTCGAGAATAATATCGCCGCGTGGCGACTAGAATCTTGTGGAATGGACCTCTCAATAGTTTGCCAGTTTGGTAACAAGATCGGTGCCGTTTTGTTTTAGTCAACTTTCACAGTCGTCCATGATACAGTGGTGCAATCTCGCTTCCATTACGGTTCCAGATGCATACAGCCACGTACTGCGCTATGTCTGATACGAAAATAATATCACTCATGCAGACAAATATGACAACTCCTTTTCGTGGCGTCTAATATGCGATAGGCTGATTTGTTGATCTATTCCGTCTTCGGAATGCTCAAAAGGCAGAGATATGCGACTCTTATGAGAAGAGAAGGGTCAGACGAACTGAAATATAATCACCCTGACTACTTCTTCCGCACAAATCTGGTGCATCAGAAGAAACTGTAGTGGTGTGCGTTACTCACGGAACTTCAAGACAATACAAGCTTTGAGAAATCACTGTTCTCGTCACGGCGCCCCGGTTTACCTGCCGTGTTATTAGGGGTCCAGAACCGAAATCCATCTTGCTCGTATTCGTCTAGATGTGTGTGTTCAGGAATGTCCTCCCAGACAGTCGTGTCTCCGACCAAGTTCTTTGTCAACCAAGCACAAAACCTTGCAGTCTCCGTGTGATTGTATCCACCGCCACCGAGAATAAGGTGTGGCGTGGATCTGAACTTATTCACGATTTCCATAATTCCGGATGCTAGACCTTTAATTGTCAAGTTCCACTCCCCACATGGATCATTAGCGATGCCATCGCTACCACACTGTAGCACAATCACGTCTGGCTTCACTGTTCCCATCAAGACCAAAACTTTTTCAATGATTCTGGCAAAATTTTCATCGCTAAGCCCTCGTCTGGTGGGCACATTGTATGCACCCCTTTCGGACTTCACGCCCGTACCTGGGAAAAAACCGGCATCTTGCCTATGTATAGAACAATTTGTCACGAAGTTCAGAAATTTGAATGCCTCCTCTACGCCATCACCATGGTGCAAATCCAAGTCCAAGTAGAAGATTCTGCGGTACTTAATGCGGAGGCGCAATATTGCCAAAACAATATCGTTCACATAACAATACCCGCTGGCGCTGTATTTCAGTGCATGGTGCCTACCGCCATACCAGTTAACAGCCACATTCTGGGAGTCACCATTGGCATTAAGTAGCACATTTGCTGCACAAACACTGGAACCAATAACATAGCCTGCATACAAGCTAAGTTGTGGAAACGGTGGGCAATCGTACACTAACCCGTATTTTTCTCTTTTCTTGAAGTCTTTTTTCTCGCCCACATCATCCGAATCTTCTTGCCTATCTCTAAAAACTTCAGCAACGTATTTTTGATCATGAAATGCCTCAGCGTCTTTTTTTGAGGCCCGCACGACTTCCACCAACTGGCATTTTTCGTGTAGGCCAAATGCGGCAATGAGCGTGTCGATTAGTGACTGGCGCCCAATATTTGACGGAAGTTTATCACATGCCGCTGCGGCTTGTGTCGAGTAGCATAAATGAACATTTCTTTCTGACGCAATCATATATGAATATAAGTCCGCAACCAATTTTGTCATTTGAAAGATGCCGCGCTTCTTCGCGCGTTGGGTAATGATTCATCAAACTTTGCAGAGCAATTGCAAACACAACCCTTATGAAAATTCGTCAAATGAATCAGGTTATGCTGCGCTATTTGCCCTTTAAAGCAGATCATGAAATAGGCCATTGCGAACTTGACGATGATGCGTTGCTTGTGTCATAGGTGCTCTCGAAGACAGCGCGAATCACCGGATGGGCTCTCATCACGGACTTCTCTGTTGCGAGAGTAGCTTCGGCAGATTAAGGGCATAAAGCCTTTGAGGCGATGACAACATAGTTTAATTTCACACGCAGCCAAGGCAACATGCCAGGAGCATGGCATGGCAGGGATGCTGGCTAGGGATTTATATATACAGTAAGACCTATTTTTACGGATTTTTGTTAGAGAGATAACCTGGCTAAATTCTTCAAAATCAACGCGAGAAATTATTTTTTAAACGAAAAATAAAATCAAATAAAATGCGCTCTTTAAAAAGATAGCCTGGGTACTATTTCTATTTCTGCTCGATACATGTGATTTTCATAAACATGTCTTACTGTACATCTGATTCGAGGTGGACCAGCCAAACCTGGTTCCTCAGTTCCTCCAAAGCTATATCTATATTCAGCTTTCTTGACTTTTCTCTCCGTATACGTTTATTTAAAGAGCCTAGCCAGCCAGCTCCGCCACCAAGCGCGTCAGTTGATCTTTTGGCGTGGCTATTGGTGTTTACTCCCTTTTTTTCGGATAAGGGATTTTTTTTATTTCTTGATACATCTGATTGAGGTTTGGGAGCCAGAATTGCAGACCTAGCTCTCCACAAAACTATACATGCATGCTTGCGAGAGATCTAAAACTGTGAACTTTTAATTAAAAGGCATCAAAAAAATCATTCGAGGGATTATATCTTTTATGTTCTTAAGAAATTCAGGCTTTGAAAGAAGTGAGTTCAGAATTTGACGAATTGGAAACAAATGCAAGACTACTCAAGTCGTTTGAATTAAAATGCTGGCATTAACTCAGAAATACAGTTTCTGGGCATTTATTTCAATAGTGAGAGCACATCTTTATTTGACTGATAGCTGCTTTCGGAAGATCAAACCAGTTTGTATACGTATTCAGTCAAAGTTTGGAAAACTGCCATTCCACCCCAACATCAAAAATCGCGCCTGCCCTTCCCCAGGAATTGTCTATAATCAGCCAAAAGTAACACTTTCAACATTGATCGAGAGTATTTTCATTCATGGAATACATGCAATAAATCAATTTCACCGGTGATACAACAAAGTCCAGGCACTAACTCTAAGCAATGGTCGTGGCAAGAACAGGTCACGCGAGTCGCTTATTGCTAAATCGGTAAGATAGGAATGCCGTCAATTGTGATTCGTACCAGCATCCCTGTTTTGAAAACGCCACCACATGAATAGCAAGATCATATGACTACCCCCACGTTCGCGCACGCCCGGGTGAGCTTATCCTTTATTCTTGAAAGATGTCGGCGCCAATCATCTACGCCTGCACGCATCAATTTGTGCTTAGTATCTGACTGGCTACATAGACGAATCACACTTTCTTGAGCCTCCAATTCCTTCATCATAACCTTCAACAAATTCGCGACTCTGGAAATGCCGCCCTTCTCAAAGACTCCCTGAAAATAATCCTCCAACATAGCCACATCATCTGGATGAGGGCCTTCGTCCTGCACAGTCAGCTTGACCCATTCTCGTAGCAGCGCAGCCAATTCATGATGGTTGTTGATACTTTCGTTGAAGTGTGGGAATTTGACGCCTCGTTCCCGATTCGCAAGCCACTGCGCGTCCACAACTTGCTCCCTGATGCGACGTTCGATTTCTTGCTTTTGCTTCATTTTCGTTCTCACCGACACGAACCCTAACAGCTTGTGCCGTTTCTGCCACTCTAGTTCCTCCATAAATTCGTTTCTGATTGTGGATGGGATCTCATTTAACACGGATTCATCGTACGATATAGTTTCGTTGTAAATTGCCGGCGCAGGTTCCGGCAGCTTGCTCCTTCGCCTTTTCAGCGGAGATTCAAGCTTCTTCTTTTTGGGTGACTCAATTACTCGCTTGACCTTGAATTCCCCATATGCTTGACTAGGAAACATTTGCTGGAGGTAAACTTTAGCAGAGCCGTCCAGATTCCGTTTCCGCGGACTACACTCCTTTCCAGAAACGGTTATGCCGCGGCGAAGTAATTCTTTCTTCAATTCAAATCGTATCTCTTCGGGAAGCTGGTTAAAGACATTCCAGTCAACAGACTCGGCCCCTGTCACGCGCTCGGCAAATGGAATATCCTGGGACATAATTAATGTAGGTACCTCCGTCTTTTGAGGGGCGAGTTTCCGCAGAAATACCAATTTTTGCTGTCGCTGTTTCTTCACAGTCTCAATATCCTCGAGTTTCGACATACTCACTGCAATTCCACGTAGATCTTGCGGGGGAATATTGAAAGAGCGCAAGAGCGCTTTCATTTCCGAGCCGAGAAGACCCCAGTCATTGGTAGCCACGCCTAGAGAAGATGTCCTGCTTACAAATATGCATTTTCCCAAGCCCATGAATTTGGGCGTGATTACAGGCGCGTCAGGAGCTCTTTTAGCAAGTCGAAGTGTGATCGACGAGCCGCACGCTCCCAAGTCTATGAGCCGAGAGTGTAACTCTTTCGCTAGACTCACGAGAAAAGTCTCCACTTCGGAAAACAACAGAAAACGAATCCCGTAATTTACGTCCACAGAAACGGTTTTCCTGCCCAAAAGCGCTTCGCTCGAGCTAGTGTCAAGGTGTATCTTTGTCAGGTCATTCCCGCGGCAATTATTAAAGATCCTCAAACCTGTTGTTTCGCCAAATACTCTGGTAAGTCGCTCGCGTGAAAGAGTTCTCACTTCCCGGATGGGAATCGGGCCGGATTCAAGGTGGCCGAGTTCTTCCGATATGCGCCGAGCCAAACTGCTGCCCACGCCGGGTAATTGTCGCACGTCAATGTTATCCAAAAAATCTTGGATATTCTCGTGGAGATGATAGTGCCCATCCGGTTTTGCCTTTCTGATGGCTAGCTTTGCCAATAGGACATTCGGTGCGGCGCCAATGCTCACAGGGCAATTCGTGCGTGCCAAAACATCGCGCCGAATCTGCGTACATAGCTCATTGATTATTTCACAAATGTTATCCCCATGGCAATAAGAGGATGCGTCGACTAAAACCTCGTCGATCAGCACGGGGAAGATTGAGTCGAAGATTTTCTGCTGCACAAGGTACGAGTAAAACTCGTGAGAAAACTTCTCATACGCTTTGAAATCGTAATCGATAACTTTTAAATCGGGGCACATTTCCAAAGCCCGCCCAAGCCACATCCCGTTTGAAACGCCAAAGTCACGTGCTACGTAGTTGCAACTGGCGATATCAGACGATTTTCCTCCGTGAGAAACTGCAATTGGATCTCTTTTGATGTCCAAATGAGGGTGCTTTAGAGCAGACGCTGTGGCGAAGAAACAATCGAAGTCAATATGTAGTATGACAGGCAGTGCCAGTAAAATGCGCGGTGGACCCTCATATCCGCGAGCGATCAAGCGGAGAAATTTCGATTTGAGGTCGGCTTTCCACGTGCTGAGGTGGTGTAATCGCGAATTTGCAAAAAAATGCTTGAGAAAATCCGGGTGTTTCGCATCCATTTGAGCAAAAGCCTGCCTTGGCTTAGAAACTTTGATTTGCGACAAATTTATCTGTTTCGAGGCAGAAAGCATATCCATAAAAGAATTATGTTGCTCCTGAGATTTGTAAGCCTCACGAGAATTATCAGTGCGGCCTTCCAGCATTGGGTCAAGGAAAGGGTTATCGTCTTGAGATTCCGCCATTTCCATAATTTGAGAAAGGATCTTTGGACCTTGCAAGTAGTCGTATTCCGGATTGATGATGTTACCGGTGGAAGGACCTTGCTGGGGTCCTCGGGTGGGAATCTCCGGGTCAATAGCCCCATTGTCCTTATCATTAATTTGGGTCCCATTGGCAGGGTCAGACACTTCAGGACCAGGATTATTAACAGGCGAGAGTTTTTGATCGTTATCCTCATCATTCCCATGTAAAGTGGCTGCGTTTTGCCGCTCAAAACCAGTTTCCATGAGGGCCCCTGGAGCTTCTGTCGTTTCCGGAAATTCTCCAAAATCGATGTCCTCGTAAAATTCATCTTCCTCATAGAATACATCTGCTGATCCCCGGCTTTTGCGCGCATCACCCTCTTCATCAGATAGACCCAATCCTGCAGCAGGTGACAAAACTTCCTCGTGATTATCACCAAATTTCGAAAACCCTAGCCGTTTCTGTAGTGGCTCTATGTCGTCGATAAGACGGTATGCCTTCCAATCTAGTAGTGTTTCCTGGGCAACACAGTCTGCAATCCATTGCGCCTTCACTACCCTATAATTTTTGAACTGAACACGTTTCCGAGGGGTTAGACGGTCACATATGATATGTGTGGCTGCGCCTTTGTTTCGTAGATAGCTAAGAAAAGTCCCGCCATGCAAAATGACCAATTTGTGGATCGTGGCCAACGTAGGCGTTGTGTTTCCATTGACGAAGATCCGGCATCCCGCGAAGACCCAAGGAATGTCGGGCAGTTGTCCGTTAGCGACGCGTCTTTGTTGTTCCCAGTGTATGAAATCTCGGTCCGCCACTTGTTGTTTCCTGTACTTATTCTCGAAATACGTGTCGTAGTCTCCAAACTTATGTTGCGGGCCGACCTTAGCGAATATACTGATATCTGGATCATCCCCGAACTCGTCTGCATTACCGCCTTCTGCATCTAAGTTTGTTGAACTGGGGTCATGCTTGTTCTTTAGCGGGTCTATGTGAGCGCCACGACCATTCCCATTTTGGAAATCATCAAGGCCGATCATATCCTCAGATGCGAGAACATCGTCGTCATGGGTATCATCGAAATTCCCAAATCCGTCGCTGTTATCGAGAAAAGCGCCAGACCGTGCTCCTAGAACCGGTCCGTCTACAATAAAACCCAGGTCTTCATCCCCATTATCACAGAATTCGTCATTCACACGCTCATCAGAGTCCGTATCATCAGCGTCACTGGTTGCAAAAGTCACACTTTTCTTCGAGTTCAACTCCGGGACATCATTCGTCAGATTGGTTTTAGATAAATGTGACTTTTGTAATAACGCTAATTGGTTACCCGGCACAGGACCATCCGAGCATGCCAGAGAGACAGATACAAGCGCGGTATTGGGCACATTACCCGCCAAGCCTGTTTTTAGCTTGAGTAATTGCGAGTCTAAACTATCATCAAAAGGGTCTGATGCAAGTGACAGAGCCAGGCATAAGAAGGGGTGCCTGAGTTTTTCTCCGGCCTTAATCGTGGGAGTCGATGTTGCCTCAAAAGAACCATTGTTGCCGAGATTCTCAGGATTTTCAATTTCACTGAGATGATCAGGTAGAAAAGTCAGCAATACTGGCGCATCGAGACATTCCGTCTCATTTTGCCCGCTTTTGCCACCACGAATATGTGGCGAGAGCTGGCCTTGCTGCGAGAGCAGGCCTATCGCATTTATATGCGCTATGAGTTGCAGTTCATTAAGCAGCGAGAGAAATGACGGGTATGTAGTCTTCTCAGCCATCGAGCCATCCCATAACGTTTACCTTTGATGCTGAGAAAGTTGTAATAAGATGGAGTCTGAAAATATTGAAACGTGGGGGAGACTGAGATGAAGTGCAGGTTCGAGACCCGTACATTCCTAAGACGTGAAGGATGTATTTGAGTGCCGCTGATAATTATTTTTTTCTTTAATTCTCGGATGAACTGATCCGGGATTTATATCTGGAAAGCTCTGCTCATCCATGAATTAAAAGGACAGGTATGGTGAATGAAAGAGTTGGAAAAGTGCTCGCCACGTCATGATACGGCTCAGTGTTACGCATTATGGTGCATATTACGAAACTATTCCAATTACGTGTTTGTCACCATCGCATAATCATAAAACGTATCACCAATACGAAAACGTAAATGCGTAATACACTACTTTGAGACTAAAGTTTGAGTGATACTCAAACATAAAAGTACGTAATTTGTATTCCCGGCATCGCTCACGTGATGCTCATGAGCTTTAATAACCGGAAACCGCGGTTAAACGGTCAAGAATATTTTTGTGGTTGGGTGTCGGTCAGAATTGCTCAAAAGGCCTACGCTACGCATACGTAGCTACTTTGCGTAGCGTAGAATTTAGGAAGCTGTGTCTCAAAATTTGGGTATGTATCATGAATGATGTCGTATAGTCGATAGTGTTACTGGGAAAAGAGACATCAAGCAAGTAGCGCTAATTACAAGCGTAAGAAACTGGTATAATTAGATGAAGTCAGACGTATAAACATTCGCTTGAGAAAGAGAGCAAGCGAATTAATGGCACTGGTGACCGTGGTCTATTGCAGGAAAATGTTCATACTATCCTCCAGCTCTTCTTCATAATATGTCGCAAGATCGTGGCCAATAAGTAGATCAAAGCTTTCTCTCTCTCCTACAAAAGCTCTAGTTCGGGTGGTCTGGCGTCAAGACAATCGGAGGTGCATTGCTTGGCAATACTCGTAGTACTTGCCTAAATGGAACACCTAACATGGTGCGTCTGATAATCTAAGGCACGCCATTCACGCTTCACGCGTTTCCAAGGCATGAGCTTCGCGACTTCACGCTTCAAAAGAAATGCTGGGCCCGCATACCAGGGGCTGTTCGAAAATTAGCCATTGAATTACCCTTAAAACTGGTTATCAATCCATATAGAGAATATGCTGCATATAAGCTTTTCGCTCTCTACTCAGTAGCGTAGCGTATTAAATTCTCTACGCGGCTACGCACTTTTTGCCCATCTCTGGTGTCGGTGCATGGCCTCAAAATTTCTTGTTTAAGGTGGGTAAACGGCACGTGATATCGCCTCAGAATTTTCAGAATCAATGAAGATTCATTGCTCATCAGCTTATTTAACTTTCTTGTGTTATTTGCTGCTTGGAGCCTTCACTGATTATGCGCCTTGCCTATTTTTAAAGAGGTACGGATGTATTTGCTTCTTTTCTTCTGACGAACGAAAATGTTTCCTTGCTATGTTCCCCGGCATCGGATGCAGGAGCGCAGCAGCCACAACCGAGAAGCCAGGTCAATCAGAAGCACGGGCAAAGCTTTGATCAAATTAATTTTCAGATTGGCTTTGCCAATTTGGTTGAACTATTGAAAAGAGTCCATGACCGAAAATCTCCCGATCTTCTGAAAATGTCGACATCGCACCGTTCTCAAACAAACAAACTGGTTCGGCCGACGCACCAAAGCACGGCTGCTAACCGAATAGGGCAAGTGATTTGCGCAATTAAACTTTCAATGGCAACAATATGGAGATAAGGCCGAGGAATAAATAAGTTTCGTTTTTCTTTCTTTATCGCTCTTACGAAAGTTCACATTCACTTTTCAAATCAAAGCAATCCTCAATATGTCAGCGATCCCGGATACTTTTCAAGGCTTTGCCGTCTCGTCCAGTAAAACATGGAACCAGCCCAAATTGGTCTCATACCAACGCAGAAGAATCAACCCAAACGACGTGGTCGTCAAGAACATTTGCTGCGGGCTCTGCGCCAGTGACTTGCTCACAGTCAAGGAAAGCTGGGCGCCGTTGCAAAGAGATGACGCTGTTGTCGGCCATGAGATCGTTGGTCACGTGATCGCTGTAGGTGACGATGTCAAGACATTTAAAGTTGGCGACAGGGTTGGAATCGGTGCCGCCACAAACGGATGCGGAGAATGCGCCAATTGTAAATCCGACAACGAGCAATATTGCCCGAAATCGGTCGACACATACAACTGTCCAGATAGTTTTGCCGACGACTACATTACTCAAGGCGGGTACGCATCACACTCCATTGCAAACGAACAATTCTGTTTCCATGTTCCAAAGGAAATTGAATCGACTGCTGCAGCACCCTTGATGTGCGCAGGATTGACTGTATATTCGCCATTGGTGAGGAATATCGGCCACTTGAATAATCCGGTTGTAGGCATTGTTGGCGTTGGTGGCTTGGGACATTTAGCAATACAATTTGCGAAAGCCTTAGGCGCTGAAGTATACGCTTTCTCACGTGGTATCTCAAAAAAAGAACAGGCCCTTTCGTTAGGCGCTGATGGGTTCATTGCCACGCTTGAGGACAAGGACTGGGAGCAGGAACACGCGCAAAAGTTCGATTTCATTTTGAGTTGTGCTTCAAGCTTCAAAGATTTCCCATTGGACAAATATTTGCTGACCCTCAAAATCAACGGTAGGCTTGTGAGTGCGGGCTTGCCACCAGCGGATCAAACATTAACCGTCCACCCATTCAATTTCGCCAGCAACGGATCTTCTTTTGGCTCTTCCCATTTGGGCTCAAAAGCCGAAGCCACCGATATGTTGCAGTTGGCAGCCGAAAAGGGTATTAGGCCAATGATTGAAGAGGTCCCAATTACGGAGAAAAGCTGTGGTGAGTCATTGACTAGATGCGACAAAAACGACGTTCGGTATAGAATTGTGTTTACCGAATTTGATAAGGCGTTTAAATAGATAAATTGAGGTATCTTTGAACAGTTCGCAATATAATATATATGTTATGTTTTAACCACCAGGGTGTGCGCAGCAACCGTGAACATTGGCTTCGGGAAAGAATACAAAACGATAAAGCAAAAATTCAACATCGTAGTGTATCTCGTTCACTCTATGTTGTTTCGTATTCTTTCTTGCTTCCATTTTGCGAGAATGTACTATTGTTGCTTATCGGACCCATGTTGCAAGGTGTCGCGTGAATTCCACAAGCGAACCACGCCCCCAAATGTTAGAGTTTGCTGCATGGCTCATGATCTCTGAAAAAGCAAAATAGAAAGCAGTTATACTAGTACCGTTGATATCTCTTTTTTCAGAAACACTTAAAATACTATCTCGAGTAAACGTTGGCATCGCGACGGCGGCGCTCCCTTATATCTCAGCCTGGCTGCCCGGGAAAAGGGTGGAGGGTAGTCAGTTTTTCCCCTCTCTGGGCGCACTGATCACTTTCTCACCAAAGTATTATTATATGTTTTACTATCTTTAGCGCAAAAATCAATTCCTCATCTTAAATTGTCTCCATTGATTTATCCACCATCTATTTTGCCAGGCTTATTCCTGTCTGCAACTTATTGAATGAAATGCTCAGTGCTTTTACTTCTTTACTTTTAGTGGGAAGCTTCAGATGTCTCACTACACTTTGGACGCGCTCGAGTCTCCAAGATGTACCCACGTTCTCACAACGTGCAACCCTAACACCAATATATTCTTTTTTCGAAATTGTTCACACTGATCTGACATAGAAGGAAATTTGCTGTTAATGTTTTGTGCGCGAGTATGCTAATTTTGATCAAATTTTCTCGACCGGTCACCAGCCCTAAATGTGTGATTGCTGTGTTAAATCCGAACGCTACACTGTGTGAGTGCACATCTGCCACTCAGTCCTTAGAATGTAGCCGCAGATACATGCACCCACCCACCCCCACACATATCCAAATCTTCTTCAAAACAGTAATCATATAAGACATGAAAACTGAGTTTTCCGGAAAATCAAAAAAAAAAAACTTTGGATCTGATAAGATTTCCGCTGACCCCTAATCCGAAAACACCTTTCTTACCATACATATCAGAGATAGCTCTAAGAGCCGAAACTGACCCCATGGCGCCTTCCAACACTACACCGCCCAAAACTGTATCGATCGATTCTCGAAAAAAATCACCAGAAAACGTTGGGTGTTACCGCTTTGAGGCCGAATTTGAGCAGCTCCTTGACTGGCCATCACGTGCCGTGGCCTGGCTCGCGATGATGGAGCAACAAATCAAGATGTCGGAAAATATTGTCACCGAAAAGCAAAAGTACAACTTTTACACCAGCAAATTAGGCTACGGGCCGGCATTGAGGCTTGCATGGGCACAAAAACTAGGTCACGTGACCGATTTCCGCACGTTTGTAGCGCGTGGTTTAAAAAACGCTATATCGACTTTATCGAACAAAATCGCCTTGTCGTGCGTTATGAAAATGTGCGCCACACTGCGAGCGTACACCAGTACATCCTTGATTTCGAGCGCGTACATCGCGCCAATTGCCAGCTAGTACTGCTCGATCGGGTGGTGGCGATTTTCTGCAAGAACTTAAGAAATAGAGATATGGCGCAACAAATAGAGGCTCGGTTTGGTCTGGACATGGACTTGGAGGATGTTATGATCATGGCTAAGTTCTGTGTAAAGGAGCACCACAATGACCGCCCAAGCCCAGACCCTACCGCGCCGACGTGTGACCATACGTGTATGCCGGAAAAGGGTGCCATGTCAAATTGATCGCTGGGTCTGGGCTCTGGGACTTTTCATCCAAGACATTTTTAAGGTATATATTGCCTTGATCCAATTTTTAATGGGTACTTGCCTCATGTCTATGATCTTGTGATAAACGGTTCTGATAGAATTGCAATTAATGGGGAAAATGAGTCCATTCGGCACATTGACAACTTCCTAAAATACTAACTCATTATTTTCTGTCAACGCTTAGGAACAAAGACGTCCAAATTCCACGTGATACAGTTGTAATTGTTTCGGCGCGACAGCGCTGTCCGCGGGGAGCGGCGGTAGAAAAGACCCTTTCTACACCAGGATCCTATTAGCTCTTTAAGGATTTAGTGACAACTCTAAGCTGAGTCCGGTGTATTACATACTTGAATACACACTATAAAAGAACCCCCACGTATTCCAATATTCTCTTTCAAAGACGCCTGGGCTAATGCTTTATCTCTGTGAAATCATTTTTGGCGTTGCTTTTGCTAGATCTATCTAATCCTTCAACCAAAACTTTCAAAGGCCTTCCAGAACCCAGCTCGACCTTTGGTCTTTTTTTGCTGAGTTTCGCAGCCATATGTGTTGCACGTGACCCAATAAAGCTCGTAAGTGATTCACTTCGGTGGAAACGAATAGACACCCGGCAATGATTGGGAAGAGCCGAGCTTGCCTTTTAATTTCTATGCTTGAGACATCAAAGTAAGGACTGTGGACCCGAATTGTGTACGTAAATTCTTTTCAGTCACAAACTAACAATTAGGAGTTGATGCTTTGAAGTTTGCACCGCACAGCTTGAGGAAGAAAACCGAATATTGCAATGCCTGAAATTCTCTTTTGTCCGCAATGTACTTGTAGCAAGACTCAAAAACTTGGGCTCTGAATAGTTGGCATCGGAACAAGTATATGCTGTGATATTAACATCTTCGTGTTAATGAATACTCGGTAAGAGTATCCTTTTTTTTGTTTGCTCACTAAGTTGCTCAATGGAAAGGTGCAGGAACTTACATGTTAAATGATTCTAGTTAGTTCCGTTGTATGGTATGGATCAACCTACATCTAACTTCGTGTATTGTAAAAGTATTTAAAGGTTTGGCGACCGATTAGCTAAAAGGTAGGTTAACTTTTTCAACTAAGTGCATTAGATGGAAAACCTCTGCTTCTTATAAGGACTGAGACATAGAAGCAACCCCAAGTTCCGCGTTGAGCATTCAGCGAGATTCATTGTTTCAGATAACCCCACTCTGAGTTTCACATAAACTCATTGTGTGGCAAGGCTGTGTAATGGTTGAGTGCAGTGCTTTAACTATCGTAATTAGGACTTGCCAAGCCACCCCTGCAGATCCTAGTCAGTTGACCGAGGAAAAGGATCTTGGTAATCAGCACAGAATCGAGGATCTGTTATAGAGTGTATGGTCACGTGATACTCGACGCCCAAGGCCTATTCTGCAACAGTATAGAGCAAAAACATCTCGACCACTGTTGCGAATTACGATAGGAAAACGACAATTTTACGAATTACGAAACGATGACCTAGAATTATCGTCATCGTTTTTACAAAAACGATAAGATGACCTGAAACTATTGTCATCGTTATCGTAATTCGTCATTTTATCGTCATTTTATCGTTTTACGAAAAACGATTATTTACGATTTTGATGACTTCAAATATCGTCATTCGTTTTTCGTCATTTCCATCGTAATGTCGTTTTTCGTAATACGAGAAGCGATAAATTACGATAGCGCGCAACACTGATCTCGACAACGAGTCACGCGCGACGCGACGCACCCACTCGTGCATGGCCTCCAGCAAGCCAAAAATAGCAAACCATAACATGCGTCCCTTATATATAGTACATGGCTAAAGAAAAATAAATCATACATCGAGAAGACCCGTAATGTTCATCCCTGGTCAAGTCAAAGATTGAACCAGAGCATATATTACACTGGACTCCAAATTACTTCTAACAACAGTATATGTTATCATGAATCAGCATGTGTATTTTTGGTCTCACACATTGCGGATCAAGGAACGCGCAGCGCACGTGTTCAGTCGGGCCTTGTTTACAACCAATGCACTCGCTTAAGTGCAACTCGCCTGACGTTGAAACACATATATTTTGTGTCAGTGTCTGCGAGTTCATTCTTCTGCATTATACAATTTCAGGTGTGATAATTGGAGGTTGTCGTTTACAACGTGTTTTAGTCAAACCTATTCATCCTGTCACCAACAGCCCCATCCTGCAGATCACGCGCTCGACCTGCCTGGACCGTCATGCCAAAACTTTTTTGTTGCCTTTATTGAATCTCTCACTAGTTAACGACTCATCACACAATGGTACGTAGATCGCATTCGAATCGGCCATCATAGACTTGGTGCTCACGATGGCATTGTACTTCAACGGTTCTTCATAGC
Source organism: Metschnikowia picachoensis (assembly GCA_030556465.1). Taxonomy (NCBI): domain Eukaryota; kingdom Fungi; phylum Ascomycota; class Pichiomycetes; order Serinales; family Metschnikowiaceae; genus Metschnikowia; species Metschnikowia picachoensis. Next base: position 32,749 of record JAKTUB010000308.1, on the reverse strand, counting down.
CTTTTTGCATTTCAAATCATTTCGGGGTGGCAGTGACACATTGGAAAGAGCTAGGATTGGCGGGAGCAGCGGAAGGAATCCGTAATCAGGGCAATTATAATGACGCCCAGGATGCCACCGCCTCGGTGGAAAGAATCAGTCATCTGCCCTTCTTCTGGGCGGGGAACTTGTTGCAACTTAGAGATACGTGCATTTACGACAGGTTGCATTGCAGACGAACGTACCTGCGTTACAACTCCCTGTGGGATCAAACGAGCACGCGTGTGTGTGTTTCACTCCAGTATCATATCTGCCGCTTCGCAAATAATTTCTCGTGTCTCAAGACTCCAGCTTCCGCTTTACCATCCTGTGCAGCTGGCACCACATCATAATTACCGCGGGCCAAGCAACCTAAACGTTATTGTTGCCTCTTTGAGCATCACAATCCCCCCTTATTTTCCTTCTCTTTTTATACCCCTCCCCCTCAGCCAATACTAACATGCCCAAGTCCGAAAAATTATCTGAAGAGCAAATTGCTGAGTTTAAGGAGGCGTTCTCCTTGTTTGACAAGGACAGCGACGGCAAAATCACCACAAAAGAATTGGGCACCGTGATGCGTTCGTTGGGCCAAAATCCATCGGAGAGCGAGTTGACCGACATGATAAATGAGGTGGACACAAACAGCGACGGGCTGATTGACTTCCCCGAGTTTTTGACCATGATGGCCAGAAAGATGAAAGACACGGACTCCGAGGCCGAGATTGCTGAAGCATTCAAGGTGTTCGACAGAAATGGTGACGGCAAGATCAGCGCTGCCGAGTTAAGACACGTATTGACGTCAATTGGTGAGAAATTGTCAGACGCCGATGTGGACCAGATGATCAGAGAAGCCGACACCAACAACGATGGTGAGATCGATATCCAAGAATTTACCCAATTGTTGGTGGCTAAGTAGGTGCCTTGTATTTATTGACAATCACTTTGATGGTATTTTTCATTTACAAGTTGAAACTTTTTCCCGATCTTTCATCAGTGGCCCCTTACAATACGTAATCTGATTTATTATATACGTCCTAACACAGACCTTTTCTCCAACAACTAGCTACCTCCATGTACTTGATATCCGCCCAAACGAGCGACTTCTCGGGATAGTCGATGACCGCGGGAACGCGTGTCTCTCTGAAGGCTCATATTCCGTATTTGGATCAAAATGGTCGTCTTCTTCGCCATCCCCAGCTTGCTGGATGATGTGATTTTCTTGTGGGGCATTGCCACTGACCTGGTTGCCGAAATCGAGCTCGTTGATGTTCCGGTTGACAAGATACCGCAACGCATTGTACCATGTATTGTGCCTTTGCCTAGTGGGGCACGTTATTTTGATGGATTTCGTCTTACAATGAACAATGATACTCTTGTAGTGAAGACCCGTGGGGAGAGGGTTGTTGTCCTCCACGGACTCCACACTCTCTATCGCCATGGCTTTGGTCCTCAACTCGGCTGGGTTTGTCAAAACCGGATTAGAAGAAGACCAGTATAAAGTCAAAGAGTATGGGTGTACCCAGAAGTACCTTTCGTGGCGACTCGCGGAAATTGAGCTCAAGGGCCCAAGCTTTCTGTAGTATTTGAACAAATACTCGCCAATAACCACCTGAGTGATCGCAGGGATCATCGATCGGTCCGTGAGAGAAATATTCGTGGCTATTGACAACACAGCGAGCGAATCAATGGCGCTGTGGTGAGAGTCAACGGTCAAGTTTGAGCGCATCGACCTCAGCTGCGGAAGACCACTTCTTCCCGGAGGCTTCGCAAATGTAGGCGCGCCAACTGAAGTAGTTGGAGAGAAGGTGCGACCATCTTCGCTGTTCAGATTGAGAACGGAGGTCTTGGCCACAGACTCATCCTTCACATAGCCCCGCTTTTCTGCGTGCTGCTTGAAAACACCATCGGCGACTTTTTCGATGTTTAACCCTTCTAGACGGCCTAACTTCTCATAGTAGCTCGTAGGAATGAGGGTCACTTTTTCCGCTTCGGGTGTTCTGGCCACTGTGGTAGGCACAAACGCCTTTTCGGGGATGCATAACAAATTCCACTGTTTTGCGGCCGCAACAAACATACTCTTATTTTTGAAAGCCTCCTGTGCTTTCTGCATTTCATGGTACTTCGCGCCGGGCAAAATGTTAAAACCCAATTCCCCTGCTTTTATTCGTAACTCATCCTCCGACATCGTCGAATTATGCTCTTCTGCGGCACTCTTCAACTCTTGGTACTCTTCTTTGTCCAAGACGACCAAGCCAAGTTCCCGCAGATTTTGCACAAGCAGAGCCTTAGTTGTTTTCTCTATGGGCTGCTGACCCAAGCTCTGAATCGTCGACTCTTTCTCAATCAAGCTTTGCTTCATTTTAGTCAATTCCGCAGAAGGTAATACAACCAACGAGAGCTTTGCCGCAAGCTCGGCAATTAGGCTCTTGTCCTCCTGAATGTTTGAAAACTTCAGCATTTCTTCGTACAACGACTTCTCCAAGCACACCATTCCCAAACGCTCGGCACTCAATCTCAACTCGTCGGAGCTCAACGCAGACGGCTCCTCGGCGTCGGCAAACACACGCGCATGAGTCTCTTTTGATAAAATAAAGCCTTGAGTCTCAAGCCAGGCAACCACCTCGTTTGTCAAAGACTCTGTGACTGTGTGTGGATTTTTGTCTATGACAAGAAGACCATCTTCGCGAGCAGCATCGACCATGGATTCCTTAGTGGACCCTGAGTTTGACTTCAAAACTGTGTACTCAGTGCTTGTGATAACTTCAAAGCCACGTTCGGAAAGTTCTCGCTTGAAGACAGTCCAGTCGTCGTCATCAGACGGCAATCGGAATGTCTGAGCGTCTTTCAACTGTTTTAAGACTTCCGCGTGTTTATTTGTATCAACCAAGTCAAAGCCCTTTTCGCGAGCAAGAGCTTCGACTGGCTTTTCACTTTGAGCTTTGAGAATTTTGTAATCGGACTCCGGAAGAATAACTTGGCCCAATGTGGCTGCCTTTTCTGAAAGCCAGCTCATTGAAGGAGTCTCGACTTGTTGACGCAACAAGGCATATTCATTCTGATCGACCAACTCAAGACCCTTACTCTGGGCCTTCGCCTTCAACGGTTCTGTATTCTCCTTCATCATTTGCTCATACTCTTCAGCCGCCACGAGACTCATTCCATGAAGCAGGGCACTTTTAGAAAGCTGCTCCATCGATGGCTTGTTAGCCCTCAAAAGCATTGCATCAAACTCTTCATTGGTTATTACACGAAGTCTTCCATCAGCCAAATGATCATCAAGGGTTCTGCTCGCCTTCAGATTTAGTTCTTCAAGGTCTTCAGACCGCACTGTCACTAATCCATGTATCGCAGCAGCCAACTTGACATCTTCAATCGTGGGCAGACATGCTTTGGATTGGAGCTGCTCGAATTCATCAACCGAGATCGCCACCATGCCGGCCTGGGCCGCTTTCTCTGCGAGTGACAATCTAGCACCCGCTTTCAACTCCGCTAGTTCATTCTTGTCGACTATGTCTCTGCCTAATACAGCAGACTTTTCATTCAAAAAATCGAGAGAGGGGTTCTCGAGCTTTGAAACAATGTCACTGTGGTCGGATTTCAGCAATAAGATCATGTTCGCTTCAGTCGCTCGTGTTTGCAAATCCTTTTTGGCCTCTTTCTGTAACACAGCAAATTCGTCGTTGGGAATCACAGTATAGTGTTGCTTCTCTGCGAGATCCTTCAAGCCTTCGACACTCGATATTTTCTCATATTGTACCGAGTCTAGCACAACTTTTTGTTCCTTTGCTGCACGTGACTCAAGACTTTCGCTCGCACTTGTCTTCAACTCATGAAGTTCAGATAAAGGTATGGCGGCCAAAGACAACTTCGACGCTTTCTCAAACACAGACTCTTCCAGCTTTTTTGTCAACTCTTCAAACTGTCCCTGCTGTAACATAATGCAGTCCAACTTCGCTCCCAATTCAGTGACAGTCACCATATCAGGATCCTCGAAGAAAGCCTCGAACTGTTTCAACTTTTCAGAGCTTTCTCTCAAACTATCGAGTGACGACTTCTTTGTGATAGCCATGCCGGCGGCCTCGGCTTTTGAATCAAGAGACTCACTTGCTGAAAGAAGCAAGTTGTCGTATTCGTTGCAATCGATTATTCGAGAATGATGAATCTTGGCCTTTTCTCTCAAAAATTCCACAGAAGGACTCTCAAGTCTGGAAACTAGACCCTGATATTTCTCCTCAGACAAATATACAAGGCCTTCTTTTGCAAGCCTATCAGCGAGTGGCTCAGTAAGTTTCGCATACTGATCATTTGAAACAAGAACGTAACCAAGGCTGTCGGATTTTCCCCTCAAAAACTCCAAACTTGGTGAGTTCAACCCCTCTAAAATAGTCTCATGTTTATCGTTCGAGATCAAAACGTATTGCTGTTCATCCGCCTTCTTCTGTAAGTATTCAAGCAGCGGCGAATCAAGTTCCTTTCGCAATTTCTCATACTCCGTCTGAGGTATAGCCACGAGGCCTTCTCCAGTAGCCAAATCCTTCACGCTCTTCGCATCCTTTTCGATCAACCGAGTAAACTCAGGAGAGGCCACCAAGCTATAGCCCTTGGTCTCGGCCATAACCTTCAAAAATTCTAGACCAGGACTTTGGTGCTGCTTCTCGATTTCTTCTAACTCCTTCAATCTTTCTTTTCGAACGGCAGTATAGCCGTGGTTCATTGCATGCTTCTTAACAAAATCCAACGAAGGAGCATTCATGCACTCTTGCGATCTCTTCAAATCGTCGAGCTCCTCTATTTCGATGAGTTCGAGGCCAATGGCCGAGGCCTTTTCTCTTAAGTAGTCAATGTGAGGTGAACTATACAACACCTTGGTATCTTTGAACGAGGCCAACTCCTCAGCAGAAATAATTTCTGCTCCATAAATCCCGACTTTTCGAGTAAGGTAGTCAAGAGATGGAGTCTCAAGTCGCCTCTCCATATCTGTACATTCGTTTGCTCTCGCCTCAGTTATAAGTACATGTCCCGTATTGAGTGCCTTCTCGCGCAAATAATCGATAGAAGGAGATTGATAGCCCAAAACCTTTTTCTCAAATTCATCTTGCGAAACTATCTTATGATCTTGCAACATAGCGTGCTTTGTCAAATAGTCTAGAGATGGTGCCTCATATAACTCTTTGAATTCTGTCAATTCTGCAAGCTCATCAGAAGACATTACGCAATGATTGAGAGCTTCTGCTTGCTTAGTGATGTACCCTAGACTTGGATTCTGGTGAGCGGTGTGAACCCCTTCAAGGTCTCGCAAGCTGACGCTTGATATAAGTGTATGCTCAATGGCATCAGCTTTAGCTTGCAAATACTCCATTGAAGGTGACGAGTAAGCCTCCTCTGTGGCCAATAAATTCTTGAGTTTGCGCTTTTCAATAAGCGCATGTTCGTGCAGCTCCGCATGGCGCGTCAAATACTCCAATGAGGGCGCGTTGAAACTTTTTTCGATGTTGCGCAACTCCACAAGCAACTCAGTCGAAATAGGCTCCATTGACCTGGCACGCAATTTCTTCAGCAAAAACTCCAAACTGGGCTCGTTCACTGTTGTCTTCAAAGAAGTGAGTTCTTTAGATGCTATCAACTCCATTTCATGTCTTTTGGAATGAACCTCAAGATATTCGAGCAGAGGCTCGTTGATTCGTCTGTTCAAAAGCTCTAGATCGGCCGAGAGAATGAGAACCATTTTCTTTGAAGATGCCTTTTCAGCCAAAAACGATTCTGATGGTTCCATAGCAATCTCTTGAAGTTTTTCTAGCTCCGAGAACTCAACAATCGCGTACCCACCCAGTTTCGCTTGGTGCACCAAATATTCATGCAGTGGATTTTGCAAAGAATTCTGCATTTCATAATACTTTGACTTCTTCACAACGACGTAGTTCATTTTCTTGGCCTTCTCCTGCAAAAACTCTAGTGATGGTTCCAACGATGTCGCATTCAAGCTCTCATATTCTTCATTCGTAATTAGCTTCATGTTGGCTATCTTTTCTTTATCCTCAAGATGCTTTTGAAAATCGTGACTAGGTAGAGCAACAAAGCCATGAGCCGACATGCTCTTGATGAGATAGTCAATGTGAGGATGTTCAATAGATCTCCTGAGTTTCAAAAGTTCATCTTTGTCTATCAACTCTTGCCCCAAGCGATCTGCGTTGGCTGCTACATGCTCGATACCAGGATTGTTTGCCAAGGCTTGAAGTTCTAGTAGTTCGCATTTGTCGATTGTCTCCAACCCGAGGGCATTGGCGGTCTTCTTCACGTGCCTTGCATCAGGAGATCTTGAAAGAGTCTCTAGCTGCTCGAAAGCCATCTCGGGGATGACAACACAACCATGCTTCAGCGCCGTTGATTTGACGTGCTCTAAATCAGGATCCTCCGCTAATCTCTCTTTTTCGTGGTAATCGTCTGCATGTACAATCACACTCATGTATTTTGCCGCCAATTCTTTCACTCTCTCAATTGTAGGATTCACGGCGAGTTCCCGCGACGCCTCAAATTGTTTGACCGGTACTATCTTATACTCACGAACGCTTGGAAGTGTCTCGATATGCTCGATAGGAGGGTCGCTCGCCAACTTCTTAAGTTTGCTGAGCTCCACAAAGGACACTACTTCGTGCGCTTTCGCGGCGGCATGGCCTTTGATTTGCTCAAGAGTCGGCTCATTGGCCTGCTTCACTAGAATATCATGCTCTTCTTGTGGGACAATAACATGATTCATTCTCTCTGCGAATTTCGAAACTTCACTCAAAGTTGGCTTGTTCATAAGCCGCAAAAGATTTTGATGTTCATGATTCGGAACAATGACATGCTCAAGAGATGTGGCGCATTCTTTGAGCTGGGCTAAGGTGGGATCCTCGGCCCGCTGTACAAGCGACTTGTGTTCAGAGACAGAAATGACAACAGAAGAATTTATTTGAGCCAATTCAATAGCCCTCTTTAGCGACTTGTCCTTTGCTTCCTGGGACAACTTCCCAAACTCTGACGTGGACACAACGGCATGATCATGGGTACTGGCAATCTTCTTCACATGATCAAGAGAAGGCAGAAGAGCGAATGCCTTAAGTTCATCGTACAGGCTCGCAGATACAACAACACATTCATGGTTTTTAGCCTGTGATTGAAGATGGGCTATCGTGGGTGTCAATGCTTTCGTTTTCATGTCCTCGTGCACGGTCTTTTCGACGATCACGGACTCGTGTTTCAAGGCCATGTTTTTCACATGCTCACGAGGAGGATCGAAGGCTAGACGAATAGTGTCTTGATACTTCGCTTTCGATACGACCACAAGGTCTTTCTTTGACGCAGCTTCCCTTATTTGTGAGAGCGAGGGTCTAAGAGCAATATCTTCGAGCTCAGATAATTGGCGTTGTGGGATGACAGCAAGATTATGCTCTCTGGCCTTCTCCTCGACGTATTCTCTCGTGGGGGAATGAAGCTGGGCTTGCAAGGCATCAAAGTCAGCAATTCGAACAAGCTTCTGTCCAGCGTTAGTCGCAAGCTGTTCTAGCTCTAGATCAGTTGGGCTCGTGGCTTTCCTTTGCAACTTTTTCAATTCTCCAGCTGGGAGCGTGGCAAGCCCTAGAGAAGCCGCACGCGAGATAACAACCGGTTCTGACGGGGCAGCAGCCTCATCCTTAAGCTTCCGTAGCTCAGATTCGCTTAACGAGATAAGTCCCAACTTGATCGCCGCATCTCGCACGTGACTTTCAGGAGGATCATTTGCTAACAATTGCAAATTTTCAAGCTCCGATTTTGATACCACCGCCAATCCTAGATAGTCAGCCTTCGTTTGAATGTACTCTAAAGATGGTGCCTTCAACTGGGCACGCAAATCTTCGAGCTCGGCAGCGTTGATAGTAACCAAATTGTGTAGAGAAGCTTTTTCGATCACGAATTCAAGCGAGGGCCTTTCGAACTTAGCTCTTTCCACAAGGACAAAGCCATGCAATTCAGCTTTCTCCTCGATGAAGTCACGTGGGGGTGATGCGATGAGCCGTTGCGATTCTTCATGTAGAGCTTTCGGAATAACGACCATACCTCGCTCTAAAGCTCTTTCAGTGAGATGCTTCACATCAGGTCTCTCTGCCTGACCTCTAATGGATTCAAATACTTCTTTGGCAACAACAACGTGATTTAGAATTTGTGCGCATGCCTTGACGTGTTCCAACGAAGGCGCGTGTGCAAGTAAGCGCAATTTGGAGTATTCATCGGCGGAGACAACCTCTAGTCTCAAGCCTTCTGCCCTTTCTTTCAACTGCTCCACATTTGGCTTGTACGCTAGCTGATCCAACGTGGAAAGCTCTTCGCGCTTAATTATTGCGTAGCCCATTTGTTCACACACACTTCGCATATGTTTCAAGGTAGGCACCTTTGCTGACTGTTGAAGAGACAGATATTCGCCTGCGTCGGCAAGAATCATCTGATGTTTCTTGGCTAGAACAGTAAGTTCTTCTAATGTTGGAGAAGAAGCCTTTCTCTGAATGATTTCGAACTCCTCCGTGGATATCACCGCGTACCCTTCACCTTCCGCAATACTCCGAATCTCCTCAATCAGAGGGTTGTGGGCACGCTTAACTAAGGTGTTGTACTCGGCCAGAGGCAAAACTTCCAACCCGAGAAGCAAAGCCTTCTCGGTCAAATGTCCCCTGTCTGGGTTCTCAGCAAGTTTCTTTAGCTCCTCATGCTCTTGCTCAGAAAGCAAATACAATTGCAAACCTTTTGCTTTCTGACGAAGATGCTTTTCATCAGGCTTGTGCGCTAGGGTTACCGTGGCTTTGTAAGTCTCTCCATGCACAACAACATAGCCAGCTGCGCCAGCTTTCTCCTTCAAAAAACCCATGCTAGGGGATTCTGCAATCAGGGATAATTTTTCGAGGTCCGAGACTTTCACAACCTTGTAATTTCTCTTCTCTGCAAGTGCTGTCAAAGATTCTATCGAGGGTTCGTTTGCCTGCCTATAGAGCTCAGTGTATTCAGATTGAGAAAGCGTCACAAGGCTATGCTTTTCGGCCAGCCTCTGCACATGCGAAAGGCTTGGCTCATGTGCGAGCTTGTACAATTGCTTCATTTCCTTTTCAGGCGTGACAGCGTATCCGATTGCCTTCTTTCTTATATGATCGATCGGCGGGTCATGAGCCAAGACTTGGAGACGCGCGAACTCGGCCGAGGGCAAAATGTCGTGCTCAAGAGACAATGCTCTAGATCTGAGAGCATCCAAATTCGGCTCCGTTAACTCTCGGTAGTCTTCATTTGACAAAAGTTGGTGGCCGTGTTTCCTTGACATGTCTTTTAGGAAGGAAAGCGGTGGGTTATTCGCCAATGCATTCAAGCCCGTAAATTTCGTTTCCTCGAGCAAAATAAGATTATGTCTCTTTGCGGCTTCTGTCAACGTGGCCAAATCAGGGGACTCGAGGCGTAAAAGTTCTTCAGCAGACAAAACCCTGAGCCCCAAAGCTTCAGCCTTACTTGTCACATGAAGTGCATCTGGACTATTCGCTTTCTTCTTCAATTCCTCTATGTAATCAGACGACGACAAGTACAAGTCCATTTCGTTTGCACTTTTTGTGAGGTACTCTTTTGAAGGCTGAAGATACTCTGTTTCGATCTTCTTGAGGCGTTTCAACTCGTCATTCGGCAACAAGTGCAAATTCGCGGCTTTACACTTCGATGCCAAGTAAGATTGTGGCGGTGACAAAATAAGCGCTTCATTCTTTTTGAGACTTGCCAAGTACTCTTCTTCCACAGCTTCGTAGCCCTTGACCTTGAGCTGATCGCATAAGTAAGCAAACTCGGGGTTGTTGTGTTGAAGCTTTGCATCTTTGAGCTCTGCGAGGTCTTCTTCTGGAAGTGACGCAATGCCCCTCTCAAGCAACCTAGTCCTCATCTCTTCCTCGCTCAAGAGCTCAGCGTGCTCACTCTTGCTCAACAAAACATAGCCCTTGTTTTCAATCACATTTGTGATGCGTTCGACAGACATGCAGGACACGTCGTTATACTCCAATTTGGCATAGTCGTCCAGTGTCAAGAGCACCAAATTATTGTCACGGGCGAACTGTTGAACCTGTGCTTCAGTTATCGGCTCCGCCGCGCGTGAGAGCTCTTGTGAAAGCACTCTTTGCTTCGTGGGCTTCTTCGGTGCATCAAAGTCCAGTTCAGAGCTATCTGTGTCGTTCAAATATGAGTTGGTGCGCTTGAGTTCCAGCCCAATTTGTTGGTCCTCTACCTCTTCATCAGACTCGTCGACCACTCGCTTCGATGGTTTTGAAGGAGTGAGTCCGGTCTCTACGCCGAGAAAATCTTCCCAGTCCTCCTCCTCGGGCCATTGTGACACCGGCGGTGTGGCCTCGTCGTCATTCAAAATGAGGAACCTCGAGTTTCTTTTTGCTGGCGTGTGAAACGCAAGCACACGCCCGGTTCCTGCGGATTGCGCCACGTCTTTGTGTTTTGCTCTGCGTGCTGAATTTGGTGTATTTCTCGCGGACGGAACAGGCGCGTTTTTCGCCTTAATTAAAGCTGCTCTGAGCCGCGATACCGTGCGTGCTGAGTGTGCCAAGTTTGCCTTGAGCGTCTCCACTTGCAAGTCCAGTCTTTCGGGGTTTTTGAGCGCCGCTTCAGAGAGAAAATTGGCAGATTCGCGGAGCACCGCCTCGAAGTCAACGTTCTCGGCATCATCAACGTCCGCAGTCTCCTCTCGAGGTTCTGGCGCAACATCATCCATTTTCGTATTTGAAGCACCTTCGGCAGCCTTGAGATCTAGTACTTCGGCGTGCAACTTGTCGTTTTCGTCGTTCAACTCTTCGATTTTAGTGTTCAACTCGGCAAGCCGCTTTTGCAATGTGTCTTGCACCAAGCGAAGGTCCGTAGTCAAGGTGGCCGCCTTCATTTGATGCTCATCATTATCACGTTGCAAACTAGATATCCGAAGGGTGTTTTCGTTGTGCGTGCGGACCAACTTCTCGTTGGCGGAGCGAAGCGCTTCTAACTGCTCTGTAAGCGCCGCGTTGCTTGTTTCCAACTCCCAATTTTTATCACGCAAATGCAGCTCGCTGGTGGCGGCAAATGACCTAGTCTTTGCTAGCGTTGAAACCTGTGTTTTGTACTCATTAAGCTCGTCGACTTGGCTCTTCAATTTCGCCTTGATATTGTGATTCTCCGCCGTGAGTCGCCGACATTGACTGAGCAAATTCTCGCTGAGCCCAACAACAAAGTTCATATCCTGACCCTTCAGCTCAGGCCGCAACGCCGGGTGAGGCTGTGGCACAGCGCGATGGCCCCTATGATTAGCCGTTGCAGGCTGTAGATGTGCATTATTGCGCCTCAAAACGGCAGAACTCGACGGTGGAGGGCCTGGTTGAGATGAGTGATTTGACAGGGTGTGTGGTGCAGAATGTGGCGCATTCGCGGTACTTCTGTCGCCAAACAGCGCCGAAGTTGGCGGGAGAGGGGCCAAAATGGTGGAATTTGGCCCTGTCTCGGACAGAAAAGCAGTGACATCGCCCGGGAAACTCAGCAGCAGGCCCAGCAGGTGCAGCAGCGAGTCGGAGGCACGCTGACGGGGCTTATTGGCGCCAAATAGCTTGCGTTGGATATCCGAAAGCTGGCCCCGAATGTCATCTTTGCGGGGGGTATTTTGAGACATCACAAAACACTCAATTCAGGTTGAATTTAAAGGGAAAAAGAAACCGCTCAAATGAAGCCACGTGAATTGATTGATGTATGTTCTATATTGTGAAGCGTATCCTTTCGTGAGGTGTTATATTCGACTGGAAGCGGTTGGGCGGCTACATACGTGAGGATTTTCTTCGAAATGGCGCGTCATGAAAATAATCCGGCATATAACATCCGCTCCCACGCGATTACTCACACAACATCACCCCACAAATGTGCCGCTAGTGTTTCAGAAGGCAGGCCACTTGTAACCTTTTATATCATTAGTTTGCCACAAGTCAGGGGATACTGTCGTATTTCTGGCTATATATGACTTTTTCATCAAGGAATCCTGATAAGATACGAACGTGGTCGTAGTATTTGTCCGTGCATGATTATATGCCGGATCCCACGGGTGTTGGTTACTCAGATCTGACCCCCACATTTTGTCTTGTGTTCGCATGAAATGTCTATCTTTATACATGCAAACAATGGGGGCGTTTGACCAGCCGCTAACTATCAATTATGGTCGTTAGAAGAAAAATCTTTGTATGTATGAGTTTTTTACTGATAGTAAATGTGCATTTCGACCCAAAGCAGATTTATTAATTCGCTAGAATTCATGGGTGAATTGTCTCAACGTGTTGAAATTTTCCTTTTTTGTAAACCAGCTTCTTTTTTTTTCTTTACTACTTTTTTTGTTTTTGTTTTTGTTTTGGTCTTTCCCAGATAAAAAGCGAGGCCTTAATCCACATAACCGATTCTAATCCTCGATTTAGTATCTATGCAAGATGACCTAATTAAATCTCATACGCAGCCAAGCCAAGATATCAACACAAGGCAAGGCTGCGAAGCTGGCTAGGGGTTTTTGTATATTCATGTATAGTTTTGTGGAGAGCTAAGTAATAATTCCGGCTCCAAGTCCTCAAAAAGATTAAGCAAGCAAAAAGAAGACAATCTTTAAGAAATACGCTATATCGGAAAACTTCAGAGCACATTTATAACAAGTGTGACACCACCAGCAAATGGTGGCAGCCAATTGGGCCCGAGCGTCGAATGCACCTTGTCTCCATGTTGACGCGTTGTCAACGCAACATCGGAAAACTTAAGAAAATTGAATTGATTCATGAAAATTGTCGAAACTGTTTACTTCCGAAGGTTTCGTGAATCACAGTTTGGCTTGCATTATTGACCATTCTGTTTCTGGAGTTGCAGCTGCAGATGGGGAAGTATCGATAATGGGACTAAGACAACCTACTCACATCTCGCACACTGTCAAGCCAGGATATAAACATCAGTGTGTGGCAAGGGAGCTGACTAGATTTCCATGTATATATATATATTCATGAAGAGTTTTGTGAAGAGCTCGGTAAGCAATTTTGGCTCCCAGGCTCAACTCAGATGTACTGAGCGAAAGAAAAGGGAGAAATAAGCACAAGATAATCATAGTGGAGTAATTTTGAAGTTGAGCAAGGACAGGTTCTTTGAAAGGGTGCTTTTGTAAGTTGTTTTTCCTCATTGAGATTAACAGCCAATATCAAACTGATTACAACGAGATCGGTTGAAGAGTCTCTCGATCGGTTGCGGCTGTTTCCAAATCGTCGCTTAGTTCTCAAAATGGATATGTCCCTCCTCGTCTTTCGCCTGGCTGGCCAATATTTCTTGCTCTATACGCTTCCTTTCTGCCATGGCCCTTTTGCCCATTGCGTTTTTGAATGGGAAAAACACTAACGCCATTCCCGTCGTGGTCAAGACAGCCCAAATGATCAATATCGCAAAATTGCGGCCAATGGCTCCTTTGTACGTGTCAAAGAAAATAACCTTATTAATCTCGTACGCCGCGTGGATTGGCATTGCATATGTATACCGGTAAAAGTCTGGGCATAATGCGATCGGGCTGAATGTAGCCGCAATATTACTGATGACCCAAAACAAGAGCCAGAACCCCAATAAGGGCGGATAAGTCATCATACAGAGCATGGCCACCATCTCGTTCATGCTGCCCACAGCACACATGGTGATGAAAGTCGTCACCCAATAAACCAAAAAGCCCGATTTACCAAATGCAACGGTGAAGTCAACCTGAAACGCCAAAGTGACGAGCGAGAAAAACAAACTAATGAAGAAAAAGCTGCAGATCGATGCGGTCACACGGTATATAAGCAAATGCCATTTTTTCACACCGGACTTTATCACTTCGCGATGCACGTCGCCAAAAAAGTTGAATCCGAAAAATGTCACGATTATCATGTAGATGAGCCCCACTTGCAATGGCGCCATTAGCACGTCGTCTGTCACGGGTCTCGCGTCAACATACGTAATCTCCAATGAGGATGTGGCGACACGCACCAGGTCCATGCTGGCGAATACTGTAGAGGTGTCTATACCATCTAGTAGCGCGGCAATAATTTCGGATTGCCGTTGTGCGAACATATCTCCCACAGCCTGGAGATTTGGTATCACGTACTCGATCATTGCCAGCATATCCCTGCCGGTCTCATAAAACGAGACTACCGAGTTGTAGGACACATTATACCCAGTATCACCATCAACAATGGCGTTTTGAAGGTTTAACGTGGCATTGGGCTTCACGTAGATCGAAGCCCAGTACCGCTGGTGGTGCACTTGCCGCTGGACTTCCGCCCAGGTATCATGTCCATTTTTTGCCGCCAATTCTTGGAACGCTGTCGTGTTCTGTATATCCCAGAACCCTAATTCCTTGGCTTCGAGCGTAGAAACGGTCTCGCGCATGGCATTGCCGATATACGATTCTAGGCCATTCACAGTATGGTCATCCTCAATCAAAACGAGCATGCAGAGGTTTTTATACCGCGTCGTGCGTTGGTACGACGAGCCCCAATAGATAGAAAACACGCCCAAAATGCAGGCACCCATGAGGGCATAAATCAAGAGCGTTTTGAGGGCTAAAGCCTTCCGCTGCCCGCTTAAACGTTCATTGAAAAAAGAGAACCCGGTTTGTACCCTTTGTAGAGCCAGCTGTGCCCGATCAGAGCCCAGTCTTTCTTCATCTACTGTTCCGGCTGCAAAATTATCTTGATGCCCATCATAAGCATGAAGCTGCAAATTCAGTTCAACGTCGTCGGCCAACGACGAGCCGGTGGAGTCGTCTTTGTTGCCAGCCATTTATAGTTATTTTGATGAAAGCTTTTTTGAATCTCAAAGTGTTTTATGTAAGCGGCAACGGTGCGTGCCAAGCGTTTAGATCAATGTGCGGTAGAAATTGACGTTTCGGCAAGAAGAGAGCCTCTGAATGGGTGAGTTCTTGATAATAACTCGTAAGCTAAATGAGTGTCCTTAAATATGAAATGAGTTTGCGTCAGCCATGCTTTCCATTCAACCCGGTGATGCCACAGTTTGTCAGCAACGATGCCCATCGGCGTTTAGCCCGATAGGCCATATACAGGAATGCGGCCATACGCGCATAACACTCGGCCCGACATCAGTTGATCTATATGCCAGACTTCGGCTTTACACCTGTATAGCTGGTAGCAGACGCATACGTTCGTCAGTACATCAGTTGACTGTGCATTTCAAAGGTTTACTTCGCTGTTTGACTGTTCCTTTCTAAGCACGAGCTTTAGTATGCGTGGGACATCATAAGCTGCCGAAATATGTCCAGATCCAGGTGTTTTTCGGGAGGCACGGAGGTGTTATACTGGTCACAATACTTACCTCGCATCTCGACTATCAAAATTCACGCGGAAACGGAGATAGCTCGTATATTTCGGGCTCTCTGGCCGCGCACACTATGCCAACTGGCACGAGAATTGGTGAATTTTGCACAATCCTGATTTGATGCCTAGTTTTCGACGCTGTAATCTTACGACAGCTGAAATACTGGATGAGTCCGCTTTCGAGGTTTAGCGAAAATGAACTGTGTAAATAATTAATGACGATATTCCGCGTGACCGACCGAAGAAGTTTTTGATTTGTGACACTTCTGGACTATGAAACAAGCCTCAGTTCCTAAAATTTGCCACTTTTCAAGATTGTGCATTTTGGCCCGTCTTGAAAGAAGTTGATTCTTCCAAGGGGTACGCTCGGTAAGGGGATACCTTTCGCACCTTTGCTTAGATGTATCGACTGCTCTAGGTGTATCCTCTGAATGAGTGAATGTGTGCAATCTCCCTCGTCGGGTCGGACGTGTCCAGCTATTAGTGCTCACGAGCATTACGTGACTATATTAGTATCACGTGAGTGGTAGCCGGGTTATGCGCGACACTTAAATGGCCACTTAACGCCGCCGCAAGCTTCGACCTTCACGCTTCAGACTCCGGTATGTTATTAGGGTGGTGTCTTAGTATCTTAGCCTTATGTGCTTTTAGGGAGGTACGAATGTCTTAGCAATACGCCCAAATAGGCCCAAAGAGGAAATTCTGCTTGTAGATAGGCAGTTAAAGAGGTACGTTAAGTCCGGGTTATGACCCCTTACACGTTTATATTGAGAGAACAACATGCTGACTGATTGGTTGGGGCATCATTCGAACAAGAACAGTCTACTGTATTGCTTAGTGAATAACTTATTTCACAAAGCAACGAGATTTAAACAGAATCATTATTTATACACACATCATCCTTATCAGAAGCGTGATTCGGGTGTGAACCCCCCAGAAAGTCCTGAACAAAATGACCAGGCTAAGCCTTAACCAATCAGCCAGGGTTTCTGTTCATTGCGAGAGCAAAGGCAAATTTATAACTATTGTTTATTTGTCGCCTTTTTGGCTTGATCTCATACCCAAAAGAAGGTGACATATTGTGTTCCGCATATGGTCAAAATCTTCCAAATCCAGTGTATTTGTTTTTTCTCATTTGATTGATAAATTTAAAACGTTTTCCATCCTTTTGCGGCGAGAGGGCACACAATGTTCACAATAAGTGAGAAAGCGTGGGTGGAACACAATGTAGCTTTAGAACAATGGTCAGTTTTGCTTGGTGTAACAAGTAGAGCTTATTTTCTGAGAAATGCCCGCAAAGATATCACACACTTTTCTAAACTCGTATGTTGACAACTCTTTCCATGAGGCCAAGTAAATCTGATACCATATACACGGTTATTGAAAAAGGTGTATTTCAGCATTTTTTTTTCAATCCAATCAAAATCGCTCTGGTATAACTCGGATTTGCTTAACAATGGTTCAAAAGCGGTGTATCTTGTCAAGATCGACAATCCCTTGCATGGAGGAACTCAAAATGTACGTGGCCAGATCAATAAAGCCGCTCCACCGTATTTGTTGTTGAATATGATGAAAAAGAGACATGATAGAAATCAACATAAGTGGGTATCAGTATCATCCAGCACCTTTTACAAACTGCATTCTGAGTGGCTTCGAGAACTAGTAAGTTAGCACACAATGGGGGCGTATGAATGACCCCAGGGATGCCATTGAATCAGCCGGTGTGCACTCTTCCAAGAACCAGAGACCCAACAAACTACAATTGACAAAAGTGTATGTTTCCGCACGGTACATACAATTGTAATATATTTTGATTGGAGCTCATATATAACGCTCGTCTACTGATATTGTTTAATAATTTGTCGTCTTTGGTTTTTTTCTCCCTATCATACAATTATGAATATAATCACAGCTTTCCTTTCCATCGCAACTTTCTGCTACTACTTCGCATCAGCCCATCTGATAGACTCCTTTGAGCTGAGACAATCTAGTGTTGCTTCGCTCAAAGCTTCTCAAGTTCAGAATCTCCAGTACCCAAACAGTTTCTTTGAAGATAGTTTGAGAAGCGAGCAGATCTGCAGACATCAGGTGAGGCTCGACTCAAACGCAAAATCAACGATTTTTCTGAAGACTTGAAGAGCTACATTGTCATGGAAATGTTCAGGTTTGCATCATTTGCCGCTGATTCTTCTATATTGGATCGTGAGCTCGTAGAGCTTGTGAGTCATGTGAAATCACTTCCCGTACCTGACCCGGTGCTCTTTAACAGGGTACATTTTGCGCAGATCGTCTTTCAGGATATGAAGTATGCTTCGGAGATCTTCAAAACAATGCCACGGATATTGAATACGAATGAGCTGATACTACGGAATTTGCTTCAACTCAACGTGATACTTTTCAACTATAGGGACTTGGATGGCTCGCCCGACCCACTGATCCATGAATATGGCTACTGGGTGCACTCCCTTTCGATCGTTGCTGAAGAGTGGGCACAAGAGTTTGGCGTGGCCGATGAAAGCCCGATTGCGTTGAGATTTCTCTTTAACAGACAACTTCTCAGGCTCAGAGCAGAGCTAGAAGTATTGAAATCGGCGATTGCGGCTAAGGAATAAGTTGCGAGTATCGTATTGGAAATGTTGCCAGGTATGTTTTTATGAGTGTTTTGAGATTTAACACATTTTCATTTGATGGCTGGGAAGAGTGTTTTAAATAAGTGCTTGATTGCACAAAGTACGTAAGAAGTTGATCCTGGTATGAATAATATGGGTCGACGAGAGCCGTCACGTGTGCTATATCTAGCCATGTCTCAATTCAATTGAAACATTCTCCCGAAACTCTTTTCGTAGATGGGCAAGCTGACACTGGAATTGTGCTGAATCAATCCAGAATTATTGCTCAAATGCTTAGGTGTCCTTTAGGACCTGCCAGCATGGAAGGTGAACCATCCTTACAGCGGTCTGATTTGGTGGGCAGAAATGGATCTAAAGTTCCTTCTGGCTGCCGACAAGGAAATGCCCTGAAAGTAATCATTTTCTGACACTGCTTGCATTACGGGAATCCTTGTGCAAAGGCATCCTCTTTCAGAACAAAAGCTCAGTTTTGATTGCCTCATCAAAAACGATCGAAGAGTAGTCAAAAGACGGCAAATCCCCGGGCTGACTTTTAGTGAAAGTTGCTAACAAACAATATTTCAAGTCGTGTTTTCGGCGGCAACGCCCAGAACTCACCAGTACTGGCAAAAAGATCAACAAAGCCTTCGACAGATATTTTCGTTGTATGATTAGAATACCAATGAGCTGAGAAAGCCCCGAAATACACCACAGCATGGTGCACTATCGGATCCACATAGAGATCTGACATTGACCTGTGACTTGCGTGCACCAGAAGCGGATCAGACCACGACTAATCACTCCGCTCCACCGACTGTCTGTGTAATTTCTGGTCTGAATCAAAATACGGCACTTCTTCCAACGACGTGACTTTCGTACCATGGTGTGCCTGTTTCTCCTCAAAATCTCAAACCGCATTGTGATTAGCAGTTTGGTTATTCCCGATCGCAGACGTGCCCTTTCCTTTCCCTGATACTCAGTTCCAGCGCACTTGGATATCCAAATTCTTCTCATACACGGGAAATGAGTGCTCCATAAGGAGTCGTAACTCTGCAGGCTCCGACCCCAGAATCCGTTCGGTCATACAACGGTTAACAAAAAGATAATTCCAGCCCGTCGCAAGGAGGGTGTGTACCACCAATCGGGGGTTCTCTCAATGTACTTGGGCCCGCTGAGTGGATCGTTGCTGACGGTGTACTGATATACCGAACGATAATTTTTCATAGGCAGCGCAACTGGACGCCAAAATGTATCCCCGTCCTTTGGGAATGGTAACTTTGTGCAAATGCGTGATTGCGGTACGCCGGTGCTCGTGTACAAGGTCAGCAAGCCAACTACTGTTTCGTTTTGAGTTGTTCCAAATGTCAATGGAAACACGACAATTTTGTTCTTTACTCTTGCCAAATCATAGTTATACCTCTCAGATCCTCACCGTCAATGCCATCGGGGAATCTGGCGCCTTGTGGGTTTACTTCGGTCTCACCCCGGTACTTAACAAGCTCCAGTTGTATGTGGGGCGATAAGTCTTGGTCTTCTAAAGAATACTACCACCACCTCAGCCCTCAAGGGTTTCAATTCGTCGTCTTTCTGGACGTTCAGATTAGAAAGTTTCAACCCAGCGATTTCCTAACCGTCATGTGCATTCGAATCAATGATATCGGTGGCCGCGCCAAATAACGTTTTCCTCTGTGGGTCTGCATTTTGCGACGTTTGATGTATGAATTTTCATCACTTTTGATAGCGGATGCCTTATCGAGAAATGCGGGGATTCCAGCTCGTTCGGGCATGCGATACCCTTTTCACAAGTCGATTCCGTATTTATAAAATGTTCTCTTAGGCGACACGGCGGTTAATCTCTCAAGCCATGACGCTGCAGGCCCGTTTAGAACAAATTTGCGAAATGTTTTAGGTCCGGCAACATTTCATTGAGCCAAACATCCACTCCAGAGTGTAAATTGTCTGATGCAGTCTCGGGAGCTGAAGTGGAGTGGAGATATTCTGGTGAGACTCATTGTTGGAAAACCTGAGAACAGCGTGTCAGATGTGCTAGCACACTAGCAGCTTACTACGTTTGTTAAGAGTTTTTACGTGGTTGGGCGAAGAATAATCTAAGCCTAATCCACGGTATTTTGAGGTGTGTACGATAGACCCGGACCTGCCCTCACATCATCATCAATTACGCGAATTTCAGTCTCCAGTTCTGCTTGCTTCATGTGTATCTCTTTAATTAGAAAATGGTCTGCTAGGTAGAGGCGTTTGGTCACGTGTGCATGCAAAAAGATGTGTCACGTGACTGAGTTCACAGGGGTGTTCCGCATTAGGTTGTTTTTAGGGAAGCAAATCGTATATCTTTTACTTTTTTAAAGAAACAAATCGGGTGAACGTATTAGCGGATAGCCGCGGTTAGACGGACGAGGAGGTACCGGTGTTTGTACTCCTATATTTGTGAAAACACAAAGAGAAAACTGTCATAGATATTCCCAGATTGGCCTAGCTCATACTATGACTAATCTGCGAGGAATATGCGCAACAGTTCTGCATAAAGGTTCATGACCTTATGCAGGATCGCGCTGAGAGAGGTTGAAGTATTTAGAATCTAGTCCTGGAGATTTGAAAGGAGGACAAGCGAAGAGAGAGCCAAATTCATAAGGCTCACTCTACCAGAGCTAATACACGTTACTCTTACTAAAACTAGCAAACAAGCTTAGCACTGAGTCGGACGCCAATCCCGATCTCCCATACCGGCTTAAGACCGAAGTACCAAAAGGTAATTGCTATACTTCCCGAGAAGATCCCGAACCAACATCCAGATACATTCTGACGATCCAGATCCACAGTCCCTTTAGTATCAACGGGGAAAATACGTTGTAAAAACAAGACCTCTCGGTGGCCAAGCTGGCTAAGGCGCGAGACTGTAATTGATTTGTAATCTTGAGATCGGGTGTTCGACTCACCCCCGGGAGATCTTTTTTTTAATTCTCTCTAATATCAACTTGGTAAGTTTACTTCATGTTGTGGTTTTCTATTATGTTTCTTTTTTTGAAGCTAAACGAACTGATACCATGTTTACACCTCTTCCTCCTTGGATAAGATATTGGGTGCTACGTAAATACAGACCACAGCTCACTTTGCATGTACCGTTTCAAAGGACATATAGGGAGCCTGCAATATCACCGACCGGCCACTACCCCGTCTTGTGAAAGGAGGATCCATCAATCCTGCCGCCACAAAAATAATCAAATATCTTTACTATCTATTTGTTTTCTAAAGAAACAAATCATTATTACAGGAAACCGTGTTTAAACGGTCAAAAATCTATCTATCTAGAAACAAAAAACCTGCATACGTTTGGTTAGATTACCTTTTTTTTTACTGAGTAGTGAAGCCCCCCCCCCCGACTTCCCAAGCCTTATGCCTTCCTCCTTATCCTAGCCGCTGTATAGGTCGTTTCAAATTGTCCGTATTTGACTTCGTCCCAACGCCTTTTTCAAATGTCTATTCAGAAGAGACTGGATCTTTTCCAAATCATCAGAACGCGACGACGAATGGCGTTTGATATACATGGTGCAGGTGGCCTCGCGACAATCGCCGCCTAACCGGATCTTAGTCCCGAAACGATATCAAGGAATATATGTATCACTACAAAGTCAATTATGGAAAAATTTTTGGGCCACAACTTACCGAGCCAAGTACCAACCATACCGGCACGCTAGCCAAACAAAACCGTCGGAATCAAATAATATGCCCCTCCGTGGCTTGTAGCTTGACCTCCCTATAACATCTCACCGACTCCTGGGGTTTGGGAGTCACGCTCCTCTCAAGCACATATGTCTCGCGGCGATATAGTATCAAATTATCAATTCATGAATAAAGTCAAAAAAGTACTGATTGATATGAGCCAATCCCGGGCTTAGACTTATGAGAAAGGAACAACCAGAGTGTGTGTTTCTTATTGCTAAATCGCCGAGACTAACGTAATGAAAAAGATGAAGCTTGGGCCTTTATTGTTTCTGTGTATTTCTACAGGAATATTTCATACATTATACTTTTAAAACAATGCTCAATATTTACAAAACCTACAGCATACAACCAGATCGATTCGAAAAGGTGACACTTTATTCATAAGTGGCAACACTAGATTCCGAAAGTCCAAAATTGTGACTAATAGCGTTTGGTACTGTTCACAGCACGAAAGTATAAGTTTACGACCATATGGTCCGATCCAAGGCTTTTTCTGGATATGATCTGGTTATTGTGACATTTTTTGAGTCACTTGGTGCGATTTCGAAACAAATTAGGCAAAACTTGTACGAATCCGGAGTAAGCCTTCAGAAATTGCTAATGCACAATAGATTTCTTCCTCAGCGGTCTTTGAGAATAAATGACACCTCGCTTGACGTTGAATTTGCGAATTCCCTAGATGAGAATCGTTTTTTCCTCGTCATTGGTGTGATGAATAATTCAGGCGACCAGGAAAACTTCTCAACTTCCAAGAAAAAACGGAACTTCAAAATGCGATTCGGTATGGTACCAGGCTTTTTTGGTTGTCCATTGTCTACCTTGAAGATTGTTTTCTATACAATTAAGACCAAGCCATCACACATTTCCACATTCGTCAAGGTTAGCTGTATTATTATTGTTCCTTTTTTATTCTTTTTTTTTGTTTCTTTTCTGTTTTGCGGGGATTGCGCTGAAATCGAAAAAAAATTAAAACTGTTTTCAACAAAAGTGTATTTCTGAAACATGAAACCCGGCCACCAAATTAAGGGAGTTAGCTAGCGGAGGGGACGCTGAACGCAAGCGGGACCAAATTTGCTCGGATATTTGCTCAATGAGATTGTTGAGATTAGCGGTGATTTGCCAAATTCGTTGCGGGATCGGGTTGGGAGAAAAACAAGGATAATCTCCGATCCGCCGGATAACTCCTTGTATACCGGTCCAAACTTAAAAACGTCTCTTCTTAAGCTTGGTTTCTTTCATGAACAATGGAATCGCGGCAATTCTCAGAAAAGCGAGGTGCAAACCTATTGTACGGCCAAATCTTCCTTGGGCCAGCAGGACACCGCTTTGGTACATCACTGACCCTAGGCATTGTTTGTGTTAGTAAAGGCCAATAAATTCCCCGCCGAACTCGGGTGCAAAATAAACAAGCTCATGGTCTATGCTTCTTAGTGACGCATTCTACGAGACCTGAGGGAAAAGTATAAATCCAGGCAGTTCCCAAACTTCAACGGGGCTCCATTATTATCATTGACGAATTCTTTGCCAATAAAAATAAACAATTTGATCATCATGAAGTTTTCCATCCCTTTTATCTGTTCCGCTGTCGCATTGGCTGCTGCCACGCCTGCAACATCCGCACCAACAGAGAATATCGCACCAAAAGAGCTTTCTACAACCAAGCCCGGCGAATTACACCCAGCGAATTTCCCGAACATCCAGGCAGCACAGGAGTTTCATAAACTCATCAAGGAGCTCTACCCCTTAGTCGACAATGCTGCAAATCTTGCCGGGATCAAAATGAAGGATCTTCTCGACGGTACGCCTTTTGACTGGGATGCAGAATTTGAGTCTGGATCGATTCAGCGCCGCGGATATTTCTCGGCTGTGCCTTTGATGGCCCAGGCCAGTAAGATTTTGCTTGGTTTTATCTCACGTGCTGCTGATTATTCTCATCACGATATCATCAGCAGCCTTGCAGACACGCTTGCGGACTATATCGCATAGATGCGTTGTTTTTGTGTATTCCTGTTTCGTTATTTATATCCTTATGTTTCTAGCTCATGCTTTATTTTGTACTGATTCTGTTCCCAAGCTTATGATTATGCGCAATTGTGGATCCGTAATTTTGACCTTTTTGATATCCTGTAAAACTCAGTTGTGGAACTTTTCGATTTTTTTTTGGAATGTAAACAAAAACTATATCTCAGCGGAAAGACCTATCATAAATTCTATGATAGTGTCATTCACGAACCATTCACAGGCATACGTCCCCAGAGGCACGTAAATCCAGTCACGTGCCTGCTATGATCAACCCCGCAATGAGTGACATTTGCATGAGGTCGGCTTTGTGTTTGTGTTTGATATACAGGTATAAAGAGTTGCGGGCGGTGTTTGGACCCCACTGAATATCCACCGTCGTTAGGTAACCCATCTCCTTCCTTGGGCTGACATGGAGGTCGTGCCCGGATGTATGGGTTCACCACCGGGCTCCTCAAATTTCTCAAGCTTCTTCAAAGCTTATGCATTTGTTCCCTGTGATTATTCGGCATGTACAAATATTTCGTGTTAGGCGCGGCTATTCCTTTATGTTTGTGTGTCAACGCTTAGGAACAAAGACAAAGAAGTAGTCCATCCTATTGTCACGTGATACAGTTGTAATGGTTTCGGCACGACAGCGCTACCTGTGGAGAGGAACAGGAGAAAGGACCTTTTCTCCACCGGGATCCTATTAGCTATTCAAGAACTTAATGACTACTTTAAGCTGAGCCCGAAGTATCACCTACTTGAAAACACACAATCGAAGAACTCACATGTGCACTGATATTGTGTGAACCCCTTGCCTGTCAATTTTGTTAGTTTATTTTTTTTTGGCGGCATTTGCTCTATTATTCTCTTCCCTTTCCTGTCTCTTCAACTCCACGTCATCTATTTATCGTTCACTTTAGGGAGTAAGAGCTTCGGTAACTTCACCTGCTCGATATTCTTGGTTCTGATGGTCGTTAGAGTTATTTTTCGATCGCCACAAAGTCCGGCTGGGAGAGCCGGAGTCTATATATCGAGTTTTGTAATTACCACATCCGATAAAGAAGTGTCTGTCTTTAACTCTTGGCTTGAACAATTAAAACTCTTGTATACCTGATTTGGGATCACGAGCTCACTAATAGTCCCAAGTCAATAATGATTCGTGAGCAAACTTATTGTGCTGAATTATGTTTCGGTGCCAAAATCAAGGTGTCACTGGAATCAAGCAATCAGCAAGATTCCATCAGACTCACAACGTATGAACACACATTGGAGAGTACAAAGGTTTTCAACAAAACCTGCATCCAACACGCAGGCTTCGTACTGTGATGCATCAAACTTTGTCTCAAAGTACTTGATTGAGTCATGAAGTCTCTGGAAAAAGCATTGTGTGATAATTGCATGAGAGCGAGGGCAAGAGAGATAAAAGCCACTCTCATTATGAAAACCCGGATGTTTGAACTCCCTGTTATGTTCCCTATTCTGTTCCCAATTAGGACACTGCATAGAACAACAGTATTATCGTGCAATTTTTAATTACATGACTGAAGAAGGAAAAATATTCATGATTGCTAGATTTAACAACTATGCTGTATTCCGTGAAATATTCTGGCAAACCCTCGACTTTTCAGGTTTCCGAATTTGGCCGATTCTTAGTCTTACCTGAGAATAAGTCGTTATTTGCAACCAGTACGTCTGGTTCCCCAAGAGAGTCGTGGAAAAACCGTCACAAGCTAAGGTCCCATTTCATTGCACCAGCATTGTTTCAATCGATTCTGCTCCTTCAGCCAGAATCCACATATCTTTTCAGAAAATTCCTATAAATTTTCCTCATTCAAGTACTGCTTATATCGAATCGAAACTGTAAAAGAAGGGCCTCGTGGTGGCGCAAGTTTGCAACCGTTTGCGCAATTGCGTCGATGTACGTGAGTACGCCAACCGAAAAAGCTGACCGATCTTTGCAGCCCCTGCGGCGATAGATTGACGATGGAAAGCGCCAATTATGAGTCGTGTCTTTGAGAAAAGAACAGCAATTCTTTTCGGTTGGGACGGGTAAAAGTATAAAAGTGGATATGTCACGTGATAGCAGTGCTGGATAGTCGGTGTATACACGCCGGCTCGCCTGGGTGAAAAAATTCTCACCCTGTCAGATCGGGGAGGGAGATGGGTTACTTAATAACGGTATATATTCAATGGAGTCCAAGCACCCCTCGTAAGGGGAGGCGAGGACCCCTTTATATACTCCTATATCCAACAAAACCACAAACCCAACCTCATACAAGTCTCACTCATTGCGGGTTAATTATAACATTGGGACGTATGCGGCCAACCGTAGGCCGCATGCTCTACCTACCTGTCACACCCTGCTCTCGTCGGACCTAGTCTCTTCTTCTCTCTAAGGGTCTAGCTATAGTAGTAAACTAGGCCCTAAGTAGATAGATACTTGAAAAAGATAATATCACAGTTGAAAGGATTAAAGGCTGATTTTAACGTGTTTTGCGTCCCTGCGATAAATCTGTATTGCTTTGACACAGTAAGTGTGTTTCATCAGTACGTAATAGGTCTCCATTCTCCGCTCAACTCGATATATTACACGTTCATCTGCCAGTGGTCTACGCGAGGTTGAATTTATGCATTAAGTGAATTCGAATACATTAGTATCACGTGATGTTTTACGTCTCGTTGGAAGAAGCCGTACTGAAACCTTCAGTCTGCCCATTTCGTTTAGATCTGTACAAATTTTTGCAACTTTCCAAGTCCTTTAACCTCGTCAAAAGATCCATCTACCAACAGAAGAATAAAGATCCTAAATTGTCGTTATCTCACTATGCTCTCTCAAAATGTAGTTAACCTGCAGGTCTGCATACCTGCATGGTGTCCAGCATGGCAAAATCGACGACGTGAATCTAGTGATGTTTGCAAGTTCATTACCCGTACTAACAATAAGCATTCAGATGCTTCAAACATCCTGCACTATCCGCGAAAGCAGGGATTCTTTTCTCAACTTAGAAGACATATTTTATCAAGGCCACATTATATGGGGCAGTGTTGCATCGTACAGCCCAATACGACGTACATGTCGGATATTCGATCCTGTACGATGTGTACGAAAGTACGATGAATACGATGGAATACGAAAGTCGTGTCTTTACCAATGTTTTGGGGATAATTTGGCATCATCTGATAAACGCCAGAATTATAAGCTATTCCGAATTCATTTTGTGATCTCTTTCGACGGTCTGGTAAGTTGCTTTGAAAAATTAGTCTTGCGAAAGCTTGTCAACTCAAATCACGATTTCCATGGCAGCCGGATTTTTGCCTTTCGTTTTCATCACATGAATCTCCATCCATTTCTCCACCCATCTCTTCATCCAGCTCATCCAGCTCATCCAGCTCGTCTAGCTCGCCCTCGCCGTCAGAACTTGAAGGAGTTCCCTTCGAGCCCGATAATCTATACTTGAGAAACGCCGACATCTTCACCATTTCCGGGAATATTCGATTTCTTTTCTTCGTAACAACATCATTCATGCGGGAGAATAACGACTCGGAGGGTGCGGACATAGCTGGTATGGCCAAGTAATCTTTTGCCACATCAAAAAGAACGGGGTATGTGCCTTTTTTGGCTTGATAGAACTCAATGACACTCTTGTAGCGCCCATCTATTTTCGTAGAGAGGTATAGTTCAACTTCGTTCAACTGAGCGACAGATAGCTCGTCGTCACTCAAAAGTGTCAAACTGACGGATGCTTCCTCAGAAGACGATTGAGTTCTGGTCCTCACCCCATTATCTGAGGTGTGAGAAGCACCACGACTCTGCTTATTGTCGTAGACTCCCTTATAGCGATGGTAAGCATCCTTGAATCGCTCCTCTACCCGAGTAATGACATTATCCGGGAACCCTCTTCGTCGGAAATAGTCGAGCTTCATTCGAGGATCAAGAACAGAAGCAAAGTAAAGGCTTAACATCCCACCAGTATCAGTACCATATATATGATAGTATGAATAGAGTTTGTGGCAGGCTTCCCGTATTCCTTTAACTAGTTACGGATTCGACGCTTTGAGGTCGTCCGAAATAAAATTGGTAAGTTTCTTCAAAACCTTTTGAATGTAAGGAATGGTCAAATGAACAGTTGCTCACTTGGAAGCCTGAAGCTGAAGAGTTGGCTCGTGATAGATGGAACGAACTTTCTTCAAAGTCGTCAAGTAATATCATTCCGATGAGCTGCTTTCGAGAACATCAAGATCAATGGGAGGTAACAATAATTTACTCTCGAAAGGGAATAAAATGACCTTTCCCGCAATCCACACTTCTACACCTACCGAAGAGACAAATTGTCCCAAAAAACTCACTAAACCTGTACGAAATCGTACTTTGTTATAGACGAAAGTACGATACGATGAGCCATCGTATTCGTACCATCGTACAGCCCCAAATACGATGGTGTACGAAAAGCTCGCAACACTGATATGGGGTGCACCTCTATATGCAGGTTGCCGAGCACACGTCTCAAAAGACGATAGAAGATCGAATATTTGACTTCCTGACTTCTATTTTCACTAAACGACCTCTTAAGATTATGGACCTAGGCGAGGCTGTTGTTCTGGAAAACACGAATTTCAGTACAGGCGTGTCGCGGCCAAATGGCGCCAGCCTAAGGCACCGTCAAACAGGTCAACAAGCCACACTGGACTCTGGCCCGGATTTCGACGAACTTGTTAAACAAACATCTACACTTTCTCTCAAAGAGCCACAAACGCCGGGCAAGTGGTGTTGCTACTGGAAACATGTGTTTCTGCCGATCCTCCTCACTTCGCTAGCGGCATATGTGCGTTTTTACGGCATTTCCAAGAACCAGAGCGTTGTCTGGGACGAGGCGCATTTCGGCAAATTTGGGTCCCACTATATTCAGCGTGAATTCTATTTCGACGTTCATCCGCCATTAGGAAAATTGCTCGTCGGTCTTCTGGGATGGTTGGCTGGGTTTGATGGCGAGTTTAAATTCGATTCTGGTACACAGTTCCCACCGGGTAACCACTTCATGTACATGCGCTACTTCAACTGTATATTCGGAATTTTTTGCACCCCGCTAGCTTATTACACAGGCCTAGAGCTTGGCTATTCCATGAAGACGTCCTGGTATGTGGCACTCTCTGTCGCTCTTGAGATGCTTTCGCTCACGTTGTCCAAGTTCATTCTTTTAGACTCGATGCTACTTTTCTTCACTGTGCTTACGTTTTACTGCCTTGCGAAAATGCACACCTTGAGCGCGAACGACCAATTCTTGACAATCAAAGGCTCTGCTTGGCTTGCCTTGACAGGTGTCTCCATTGGATGTGTATGCCTGGTGAAATGGGTGGGGCTCTTTGTCACTGTGCTTGTGGGATTATATACAGGATACGACTTGTTGATCAAGCTATACCAGACCACTGCCTTGCCACCCGCTCGCATATCCAAGCGTGTTTATGCAGCACACTGGCTTTCACGGATCGCATGTTTGATTATCATACCATTTTGTATCTACCTTTGTGCATTCAAGGTGCATTTTGCCGTTCTTAAGCGCTCTGGCCCTGGCGATGGATCCATTTCCACATTGTTACAGGCATCTTTGGAGGGCAACAGTCTACAGAATGGCCCACGGTCGGTGGCCTACGGGCTGAGAATCACCCTCAGATCGCAAGGATTATCGCCTAACTTGCTCCATTCGCATGGTCACCTATATCCGGAAGGGTCACATCAACAGCAAGTCACGACATATGGATTCAAGGATGATAACAATGAATTCATGGTTGAGTTCGGTATGCACACGTCCCGCGATGAAAACAGGTTTGCTACGCTTGAGTTTGACGAGGAAAATCCCGACTTGAATCTCGACTACAAAACATTTTTGAAAGATGGCGACACGATTAGACTCATGCACAAAAACACCGGAGCGTTCTTACACCTGCATGAAATAGCCGCTGCAGTGCTGACGCAGCATTACGAGGCAACTTGTTACGGGGGCATCAGCATAGATGACGACCAAGACGATTGGATTATCGAGATCCAGCTACAGGACCAGTCGCCCCTGCCTGCTTTCCAGGACGAAAATGCGGCTGAGGTGCATCCTGTGCTGACCAACTTTAGACTCAGACATAAGGTCGTGGGCTGCTACTTGGCCACCACGGGGCATGCTTACCCGTCATGGGGGTTTCAACAGGGCGAGGTTATATGCAAGAAATCTTTTTTGGCACTGGATAAGAGCACATGGTGGAATATCGAGGACCACGTGAACGACCGCCTCGAAATGCCTGCCGAAGATTACGTGGCGCCAAAACCAAAGTTCTGGAATGAGTTTGTGTTGCTAAACTACGGCATGATGGCATCCAATAGTGCATTACTACCTGATCCAGACCATTATGACCACTTAGCATCCAGTTGGTGGGAATGGCCAGTTTTGCGGCTGGGACTCCGCATGAATAGCTGGGGTCCTGAGGCGTACCGCTATTATCTTATGGGTCACCCATTTGTCACGCTTTTTTCCACATTATGCATTATATTGGCCATCTTTGTCTTTCCGGCAATTTTGCTTGCCTGGCAGCGGCAAAAGGTCAAATTGGGACTCTTTTCAGAGGACTGGCGTTTCATCTTAGCCGGCGGTATTTTCCCCTTTCTTGGCTGGGTACTTCATTACTTGCCCTTCGTCATCATGAGCAGAGTGACATATTTGCATCATTACGTTCCCGCGCTCTATTTCGCCATATTTGTTTCGGGATTTTTGGTGGAGTTATGCACGCGAAAACTTCCGACTTACATTCAAAAGCCAACGTATGCGGTTCTTTACGCGTGTGTTGTGGGTGTGTTTTACTACTACCACCCGCTCGCCATGGGCATGATTGGGCCGGCGGAAGACTATAGTCACTTGAAGTTGTTCAGGACGTGGCGCGTATAACGATAAATAGACAAAAATTTCGGCTCGGTGAACGCCGTAATGGTTTGAAACTCGAAGTTTTTTGTTGTGTATTCACTCGTGTTATCTACTCCTAGCTTGCCATTTATGGGCTTTGATATATCCACTACACCTTATCACGTGGGCAATCTGCTATCTTTTTGAAAACTTTCGATTATATAGTCACTACTCGCAATTGATGGGACGTGGTCAACATCCTGTGCGATACATAGCATGTGATCAAGGCTTTTCAGGAAACCTCCATACTTTCTGATACTATCCTATGAGAATCGTCTTCATGATGGTGCCTCTTTCGGGAGTGCACCACTATGGCACGAGACTTTTTTCTTTTTTTTTTCTTTTTGATGAACTATCATGAGTTTGCAATTATGCACTGACCGGTACCAAGAACGAGTATATTTTCAAGGAAAACAACCGTAATATGGCTCAGAGGTGGATCTTGTCTTTTTTTTTCTTTTGCTTGATATATCTGATCGAGGACTTGGAGCCATTTAAACAAATCCATCATTCGTTCGAACGACTGGCAAGAGGCATAAATATTGCAAGAATGGTTAAATTTTCCATGATCTCGTATTAATTTATTGCTGTACGCTGACACGATAGAAGTGAAGGCAGAAACCATTGAGAATAAAAGAAGCAAATTCAAAAAGAGCAAAACTCTATTTCAGCTGTCATGAAAAAGCAAGAAGAACGGAGCTATCAACCCGCAATAGTTGATAATCAACGCAACATCGGAAAACTTAAGAAATTTGAATTGGTTTGTGAAGACCGTCAAGGTATACACTCGAAGACGGCGCGAATCCCCAGATGGGCTCACATTACTGACCCTCCTGTTGCGAGAGTTGAAGAGGCAGGTGGGGGAAGTACAGCCTCTAGGGCGATGACAAGCTAATTATTTCGCATACGCAGCCAAGCCAAGATATCAACGCAAGGCAAGGCAGCGAAGCTGACTAGGGTTTTATATATATTCAGGTATAGTTTTGTGGAGAGCTAGGTCAGTAGTTCTGGCTCCCAGTCCTTAATCAGATGTATCAAGCAAAAAAAAAAATAAGTATCAGTTTATTGGAATCAAACGTTTGCTTGCACAGTAAGACGAAACCAACCGCATATTTTACGCTGTCTAAATATGAGCATCTGAAATTAGCCTGATGAGAATGTTTAACTTACGGGTTTCTTGCTCAAACCACGAGGCCAGAAAACTTCAAAACACGATAGTAAACGCTAAAGTCGTACAGATGAAACCAGGGTTGCCTAAAAGAAGGCGGCACTTGAAAGACCCGTATACGAGAAAACACTGTGTCACAATTTCGTGGAAATGAATCCGAACTCAAACTTAACTAAGTTCTCTACATTGAATGAGAAATAAGCTGAAGTGATATTGGTTGCTCAAGTACCCTTTACTCATTGCTAATTGGCCAGTTTATGCTGACCCAGTTGATGTGGCCCATGATCCAGCCCGTACCCAATCATCACTAGGTGTTGGCCTTGGAACTCAGATAAGGTTGATGCATCGGTTGACTGCGTCTTTGGGGCAAGATTTCTTGTCAAAAGCGAGAGCGCTGATGTGGCCTTTTGTGACTGCTTTCTGAACGCCTCCCGTGTACCGTATGCCGATGGAGGATCGCTATTGAATTTTTGCTCCCATTGATTATAGTAGCCAACGAACTGAAGAAGCTTGGTTTCATAGTCTGCGGCTTTTGAGTTGGGCTCGCCGAAGTCGTCGCGAAGCGTCATGAGCTGGATATTCATATCGATCATTGAATACACCAAGAAATTTCCTGGCGATTGTACCGTCAGATAGTGGCGCAAGGGCTCAATTGCTTCTACCATTGTATCGAACATTTGCTTGGCAAACAGATACTGGCGAAGAAGTTCACCATTGCAAATGGGAGCAGTTTCCACCCGTTCTTTAATCCGGGAGAGCTGCCGGCCCAACTCTTCGCCCAGCGCCTCAAACTGCCGGAACTCAAAGACGCCAGCCTGCACAAATGAACGTAAGAGGGCCAAGAACCATTCTAGCAGGTCCGTTGCCTTGGATTTGTTTATTTTGACT